>WBMV01002331.1:5775-156624 GCA_013396655.1 Campylorhamphus procurvoides | reverse complement strand
TCCTTTCTCTTTCCTTCCTTCTATCTGAAGGGTCCTGTGATAAATGTAATTACATGAACATCACAATGTAACAGTATTTCAAATAACTGAAGACATTGCTGGGGAGGTGACCACAACCCTAAGAATCCAGAACACAGAGGATACTACTGAATTTTTATTGGCTATGCATCTTCTTGGAAATTGCAACAAAAACATATGTAAATTTCTGGCCAACAACACTACTATAAATATGCAGACATATCACTGACACACTCTTTCCAATACTGCATATCATTATGCAGATTTTCTTTCAATTGTTTCCAAATTATAAGCCTTTGCAAATAAATACAGCAAAAATAACTGAAGGGAAGGGGCACATCACTAGGATGTGTGTCAGTACAAATACTGACTGTGTCCAAATTTCAAGACTGTATTCTGAGGCTACTCTGCCTTGATGGAATTTGCAAAAGATATATGTGCTCTCAAAAAAGCTCAACTTCATTGAACTAGAAAGCCCGCTGAAACTACAGTTTCTGTAGAAGTACAATTACGTTAATATCTCAAATTCCAATTTTAAGATTAAACTTGAGTCACTGTCCTTTAACTTCATCACCTAAATATGGCACAACAAACATCTAACATTGCACACGTAGACATTTTTTGACACATATACAAAAATACCTGGTAAGTCACAAGGAAAGAAAATAAGTTTAAAAGTGTTGAAAGACTATCCTTTAAAAAAGTAATTCTAAACCACAAGAAAACTGTAAGAGATTCTATTTATTTTGGCTTACTTTTCTATACCATTTTAATGTATACAAGAAGAAATTCTCTTTTTTGGTATGTAAATATTTGAAATCTTTCCTCTACAGATAAAAATACTTACAGTTTTTGTAAATCTACATTTCCCTGAAACATTTTAAAGTATGTCTGTTTTTAAGAACATAGATTTTTATAACACCTAGACATTTAATTAAATTAAAGTTGAGCTGCCAGTGGTTTTCTCTGCAGGTGGTTTTGACACCAGAAGTGTCATTTCAGGGCAAACTTAATTCAGGTTTTGGGAAAAAATAAGAGAGGGATTTTGAAACAATTTAAAACATTATGTTAAAAATGAAATATTTTTATTTCTTCTTTCAGAATTTAACTGGATTATAAACTAACTTGAGCAACACGTTTTGAATACATGTTTATAAAAGTTAAATGTTTTCCAAAACTGTTTTCTTAATGCCATTTTTCCAGCCACAATTATTCCATATTGGTAGGAAAAAATACCTTTTCAGATAAATCTCATGTTTTATCTGTTCCTTATATGTTTGTATTTTTCTTCTCTCTACTCATCATAAGTGGAAGAACCCCACGGGTTTTATAAGGTGTCAGAACCACTATAATTCAATGATCCCTGCACACAACCCACATGCAATAGATCTAATACACTGGGATTTTCTGGATAGAAAATCCTTCTCTACTTAATCTAACAACTTTATTTAAAATATACACACACAACCTTTATGAAATGTCATAAATCTGCACACTCACCATGGGCATGAGTGTATTTACACAAAGAATCCATTGTGAGATCCCTTTTTCCACATTCACTGTTCTCATGCTTCTCATCTTCTTTCTTTTATATGAAACCTTCTGCATATGTCTGACATGCTGGTCTTTGGGTAAGCTGATAGGACAGCGATAGAGGTTACAAAAGCCATTACTCAGCTGGTATCCCATTTCCTATTGACAGATGGATATATCTGTCAGGCACAATCTAAGATTAGTTTGTATCTTAATATCAAGGGAAAAATATGAGAAAACTGAGTTCCTTTAGTTTTTAGGTGCTTTTGCTACCTCAGATCTGTGGAAGTAATCATAGAATCACAGAATATCTGAGGTTGGAAAAGACCTCTGGAGGTCATCTAGTCCAATCCTCTTGCTCAAGCAGGGTCACCAATTTTCAAGAACCATGTCCAGAAAGCTTTTGAATACCTCCAAGAATAGACTTTGCAGTGTCTCATGGATTTATTTTTTTGAGATTTATCAGAAAATTCTAAGCAATATTAAACACATAACTATACTGACATAAAAAGTGCTTAATATAAAGAAGCTCATATATTTCCTAGGAATAATGCAATTATATGGTTATGTTTTGACTTGAGAATCTTCGAGTACTTCAAAAATACACATTATTTTAAGTATATAGATTTATTCATAAATTAATCATTACAGATTACTTCATCAAGGAATAAATATAGGCTGAGAAAACTATAGTGATTTCCCCAACACATTTCACATTTTTCACATTTTTCTCTCTGAAAAATCTGGGTAAGTTAGACTTACTGTATTTGGGTGGTGTGCATACGTCATTGAGGTATGATAAGCATCATAATTAATGGACATATGGAAACTTGCCATATGTGAAAAATGATCTACCATGTAATAATTCACATAAGTACAGAAAAATTCAATTCACTATATATGTGATATGTTTAATGTTAATATATCAGTAAGTCAAGATGGTAGGTTAAAGCTATTGCTTATCAAATGGACAAATTACTCTTTTTACCTGCTGATTTCACACTTTAAATGAAATAAGAATTCAGTAACACTGGAGAGAACTTTCAGAAATATTAAAGACCTTGCTGCGGTAACTGTGTTTATAAGGTCACATAATATCTAAATACAATTCACATAATGAAAATGATAGTTGACTATTTTAAAATTATACTTCTCCAAGTTTTTTTCTTAACCCAAAAATGGATTCAGAAGAATAACCGGTTATGATACCTGTTGGTAAGGGAATTACAATACCAAAAGTATACCAAAAGATCAGGTTCAACTCACACTGTCAAGAACATATTCCAGAACTCCTAAAAAGGCTAAGAGCATGACTCCCATATCCCATGGCATATATGAATCTGAAAAATAATAACTGAACTGGCATTGCTGATTTCAAAGTTCATGACAGTTTTCAAAGTTCATGACCGTACTGCAGGAAAATTATTTCTAATATAATGTTTCACAATTCACAATGAAAAACCTGGAAATCAACCTGTATCTCCTGCAAACCACAGAGGATATAATGGATATAATGCAAAATACAAATATTAGAAACCATATTCTGCAACTAAACACGAGGAATTACCTTCTATACCAGTTTGTGCCCAAAGGTGGGCTCTCATGGCTAGCACAGTACCATTTATTTCCATAAGATGTCTATCTGCATATCTTTGCATAAGTTTGCATAAGATGTAATGAACAAATGGAAAACAAGCTCTAAAGAGTTCTAATCTGAGGGAATAGAATTTTTTTTTGCTACTATTGTTTCCCGTGGACTTTATACAGAAAGAAATGCAGCAAGTTCCTAAGGCAGTCATCTATTTAAAGAAGTTGTGCAACGCATTTTCTAATATTTAAGATTTCTTTCATATGCATATATTCCAAGTCATCATATTAGAACAGAAGAAAGACACAGCCCATAATATTATTCTAAATTTGAATTGTTAGCTAAGAAAATTACCTCTATTGATTTATATTAATCTCTATTTTTGATGATCCTAAACCGATATTTCACAATCAAACCCAGCATTAGACTTCTTTCTTAAGAGGAACTCCACTTGACAAGGAAGTAGCAGATTCAATCACTTTCCAACTTAAAAAAAGGGTTAGAAAGTTCTGTGGTGACAGAAAAACGGTATTACAGACACATATGTTAACAACACAAGTGGCCATGTTTGCTGTCAAAATACTGAGAAATGCTACAGTGACATGTAATCAGAGCAGAAACATTTGTAGGGACCAAGCTCAGAAAACATTATCACTCCAATGCTTTTCATAGTTTTGAAATATACACTCATAAGTCACTTGCTTACTTCCATTTCGTCAAGTTATGAAGTTGTTACTTGTTCACTCAGCAATAGTAGGACCATGGGTAGTTTTCTCTTAAAAATTTTTGTCCAACACTTTTACTGTTCCGTGTTTCAGCATAAAGACAACTCTCAGACATAGTTCTTTTGCAGTAAATAAGTAGCTGTGCTTCAAGATATCAAGATATTTGTCAATACTTTGTCTTTCTGAACAAGTTTCTGAACAAGTTATAATTTTAGACTAGGCCATGTTGTAATTTACAACTAATTCAGAATACGAATGAGTGCCAGTAAGTTCTGCTTGCTATTTGTATGCAATCATACCAAGCAAGCAAAACACAAGATGTCTGAATCTTTAGACCAGTAGAGGATGTTCTAATTCACATTACTTTACATGTCATAGCAAGGGGACCACAGTGCATTCCTTTCTCCAGGTCTCCACGTAAGCTGATAATACAGAGCTTTAGCTCTGACTGTGATCTTTCACAGATGGTCAATAACATCTCTTTTTTTGCTTAGTTACTGGCATCACTAGTTAAGTTAAATACCAAAAATTATCCCTTTGTGATCTCAGATTAAGATCTTTGACAGAAATGGGACATGGAGACAGTTTCAGAAAGGGATTCTGGTATTCAGCACAATTTAAATCAGAGGGTGACTTCACAGAAGTTACAAGGGCATGAGTGACGTCAAAATCAGCCTTCCAAATTGCAAAGAATCTACTTTATTTGACCTCTCTTACCTACTGAGAACATGTTTCCTAGTATGTTCTGTTCAGTGTAAACATGGCAATGCTAGACTGAAAGAGTAGTTACAAGGGTTCTCTTTTCCTTTAACCAGCTCCCTGGAGTGCCAGGGGAGAGTTAGGAGCTGTACAACTAGTTTTTCCCCAAAGGCATTAGAGTACAATCTAGAGTGCAAAAGAGATGGATCAATTTCCATACATATTCTCATGAAAACAGCAATGGCTAAAGTAGGCTGTTTTCCTCTGTAGGCTATAAATAAGAAGCACTTTGGTTACAACCAATAGTGAATTAGACTCACACATCACAAGAGACTGGATATAAGAATATTTCTAGGCAATACAAAGACTTTTAACAACCACAGAGGGTTATTAGAATTGAGATGTCTTTGTACAGGTCATACTCATCTTAGTAACTAATAATTAAAAATGCAATCTTTAACATCTTGTTTATATTGAAAAATGTTAGGATTAAAAGAATTCTTGTTCTGTCTGCCAACCTACGTGTTCAAGCCTCTCTAGCTGCTTTTCAAATGGAGGGATTTATTGGTGTTTGATGTATATACCCTTATCTCTGCCTCTTACTAGAACTATAAATAACATCCCTTACAAAAAAAAAAAAAAAGAAAAAAGAAGAGAAAAAAACCCAAATGAGTATCTGAATTTTAAATTCCTGAAATGCACTAGCACTAGCAAGCTGGTACATTACTTGTTCTTTCCAGATCTCGCTCTCTTCAAGTCATTGTAAATTGGAAGTAAACCCTTGGCAGCAATATGCCTTGAATCTGCACTAACTTACTCTCCAACATAAGACAGAAATAGGAACACTTACATTTGAAGTGAGCAAGCACAGTAACAGGTGTCTCTCGGGGATGATGGGTCTCTAGTAAGTGAGCAAGTGAGTGCCTCCTAGGGGCTTGAGGGGCATGCTTAATTATTAACCTCAGTTACTGCAATTCTCTGCTATTTGGAATGCATGTTTTAAAATTCACAAGGTCAGAAAATATCTCTGTGTGGGTGGGTGTCTGAGTAGGCTCTCAAGGGGAGAGGAATGCAAACAGTGCTGAGAAACATATACATTTACCAAGGTACTGAGTGCTAGTCCTAACAAAAACTACTTTACCTTCAAAGACAAGTAGTGCTAGAGCAGAGGCATTTAAAAATGTGTAATGGAAAGGGTAGTCAATCATTTTTCTCCAGAAATTATCTTTTTTGTTGTTGTTTTTGAAGAGTAAGAACAGCACTGTTATTTGTTTCAATCTGCTGCAATTTTACAGGGTCTTTTTCCTGTGGGTTTTTCATACTCAGTTCTATTTCCTTCTTCATGCACATTTTATGGTAACATTGATTTCTTGTACTATTCTTTGGAGAAATTAGCATGCACATTCTTTCCCAGAGCTGCAATAGTACATTTGTGGGTAAAGCAGCACCAAAAATATGACTGAAAGAGTAGCAGGCAGGGCTGTACACAGGATGCAAAGAGAACAGGAGAAAGTCTTGGTAATCCTTAGAGCTATTGGTCTTGAACCATCACAGAGGGCCTACAAAAGACCTGAAAATCTTTTATAAAGTTGAATTATGGAAGTAAGTGATCTTTATGGTGGCCTTCATTAGAAACCTTAAAAGGGCAAATTACAAATCTAGAAGAAGTTACAATAAATATTTTGCAAATGTTTACAAGTATTTCGCACTGAAGTATTGCTTTCAGTCTCACTGCCTTCTTTCAGTGTAATAATGCAAGATCTTTGTTAAATGTATATTGACCTAATCTTAACTACAGCAGAAATTTGCATTGATTTGCATACTATGTTTTCCTTTCAGAATAAATTTTCCATGGAAAACTCTGACTTTTGTTTCAGATCAATTAAAGCATGCTGAGTGAATAAATCAGCTGGCTTAGATATTTCTTATTTTATTTATAATAGTAAAATGAAAAAGTCTATTTCAATAATAGCAATAACAATAAGCCTTTTGTCTCCCTGAAAAATGCAAATATTAGCACACTTCTGCAAACTATTTTAAACTTGACAAATGACATTTCTAACAGAAAAGTGTTCCATTCTAGAAAATGCTTCACTTAAAGTAATTTCTTTGTCATGCTACAGGTATGCTATCTATCCACTGAAAGTAATGATATTTTAATTTCATTTAATTTCATTTTATTTATTATTACAACATTCCCCATCAGATCCACCCATGCAGCTTGCACGTCCACTCAGTCTTGCAACAAAACACAAATAGTTGACAGGTGAGAACAGGAAGACTATAACAATCTCTATCTAAAAATCTCCCTTACCTGTTCATTCTAAGACCACAGTTTGAGGATTCTTAACGAGATTAATAATGTGATTATTATGCATATACTATCAAAGAAATAATTTTTAACATTAAAACAAATTATTCTGTATTTTAAGTGCATGTCAGATTGAGCATTTGTCTAAGTTGAATACTGTAGGTGCACAAAAATGTGTACATATTTGGGATGGCAGTGAGGAATACAGGATTCTTCATGTAAACAGAAGCTGTAATATGTTCTTCTGTATACAGTATCGAATCCACAAAATTAGTTTAAACCGTTGTTAAGGGCTACTGAATTATATTGGTAGATTTCTGACATAGGCAGTTGTCATCTGAACTCTGGAGAAGCAAGCTGTTTATGTAAGAGATGCACTAGGTAGCTGATAACCTACAAATGTGCATTACATCATCCCTCTTATCATTTTTTTATATTAAATAATTAGACAGTTTTGTATATCAAGATATAGAAAGAAAAAGAAATATGGTGCAAAATCATAATGTCTAAGCCCTCTGCATAAAATAGATGCAGACTTGGACTTTTGTGATTGGTTCTCAGTGGTGCTTAATTCTCACAATGGTAAGGATAGGTAAAAAGAAATATAAAGTCACTATATGGGTAAAATCTGGTTTCAGCAATATGTTGTCCCAGCAAAATATAAAATTTATTCTTGAATGCCTCAAGCTCCCTTATTTTTTTGGGTGCAGAAGTTTTAAAATGAGAAAGAGAAGAATGTAAAGTTTTGAGAAAGATCAAAATGCTGTTTTATGCATTGTGGGAAAACTGTTTATCCAAAGTAGGTGGTCTGACTAGCATGTAAAAGAAATTTATGTATTTAAGAAATATCATTAGCATCACAACAAGAATAAACACTATAAAATTTACCAATAAGTGACACACTGGAATTGCTTTGTGATAAACTTCAATGGAACTAATGAGATATTGACCAATTTGAAATGCAAGATGAAAAAACATACTTAAGTATCAAGGCCTATGCAGACTGCTTAGATTTCAGGAGAAATCAATAACCCTGTTCCACTAGAAAAATTTTCATTCTGGCAGAGCTCTTCCCGGTTTATAAGCAAATCCAAGGAACTACAGTTTCAGTTTTGAGTGTTTCAGTACTCATGTAATCAGGCACTATCATGAATCTTAATAATTGCAAGCAGGATCAGTTTATGAACAAATATCAGAAGTTGATCTTTGAGACAAATTTCATTGGTCATTAAGCCGTTAAAGACAACATTTTTTCTTCCTTTAAACCTTTATCATTATATCAAAATCAGAAGAAACAACAAGACAGTAGTACACAATCTTATCCTCCCATGGAGAGAAAACATCCAGATTGATTTCATGCCTCCCAATAATAAAGGATTTGAAATCCAGAGTTACTCCTGAACAAACAAACAAAATTCAAACTCCTTCATTTCCATGACTGAGATGAGTGTTTGTGGTTGGATACACTGCTCACTACAGAAATTTCTAGAGTGCTATTGATTTCCAGAGTGCTATAGATAAGACCATCAGTATTATCTTACTCCAGAAAATTCAGATCTAAAACTGTATGCTGCATTTCAGTAGGGGAAAAAAAAAAGTTCACCAGGCTGCACTACCACAAAATAATAGCATTTTATCACTTTTGTAATACTGCTGGTTATGGGTCTCAAGTTCTATGCCAGTCATCTAAATACTAATGAGGAAGCCTGGTCTTCTTCTGCTTAACACAGAGAATTAAAATACAAAGAGGATAAATAGAGTAAGTATCCTCTGTGGGATTAATATGGATAAAGTAACATGCATACCACTGTACTTCTGGCTAGTCAGCTATTGCGATTTACTCTTATGCTGACTCAGTGCTTCAGAGTGAAATACTGCCATCCCTCCCACTCCTCTAGTGCTTGCCAAATCCCATTAGGAAATGTATAGTAATTAAGGTTAAGTAACACCATGCTATCCAACTCTTCCCAGAAGGTACTTCAGAATGTCTCTGAAGTCAACTAGAAAGGAAGCCTCTCAATCCAGTGCCAGAAGAGAGGTTTAATATCCGGGAGGAGCAAGATCTGGGCTGATCCCTGCAGGAAAGTTAGCCAAGAACCCAGGGTGATTATGAAAGAGGCCAGGCAATGACTGCACCGAGAGGGCGCAGCCACACTGCACCTCAGCCAGGCAAGCAGAGACAGGTGCTGACACCCGTCAGCAGGTTCTATCGACAGCGTAGTGAGCACCAACCTAATGCCATCTAATAAGCTATGTTCAAGATCAACCCAGAAAACCCCAAACAACAATTCAGGAACATCTTAAGCTGAAGTGGAGCTCCTGGATCCACCTGTTCCAGAAAATTGTGATTCTAGTTCCTAGGATTTAGTGTTAGTGATTACTTAACCCCCTCCTCTCATTACATAAAACCTGTGGTTTTTTCACACATCTGATGTGAAACAACAATCCCCTGTGCAAATTTTGAAAGAGATGTCCTTTAAACTTTCATGTCCTCAGGTAAAAAAGCAAACAAAGAAACAAACTTCCAAGAGAGGAAACTTGTAAGTTTTCCATTAGGAGACATATCTTTTCCAAATCGAAAGGCTCCAGCTACCCAGGCACATTTTTTCAAAGGAAAAAAATCCAAACACACCACTGCTACATCTGCCATGATATTTCACCTGAAATAGACAGTAATAAAAGACAGAGCAGAGCACAAGAGGTCTTCTGCTGTCTTGAAGTATAATGAAAATTAGCAGACTGGACACCCTTTAGTTTGGCATGGGTTTGCAACGGGTAACAGAGAAAAGGGAACATCATGAGTGCCCTCAAAAAGCAGTATTATGCATATTGTCAGTAAACACCACTACATAAAAAAACCCACTGTCTACCACAAGCTGAATGTTCACCTACAATGTATTCTTCATAAACATATTTAAAGGAGAACAACATTTGGGGGTGCTTTGTATTTCTTAACTTGTGGAACAATTTAGGTTACACTCTCCACAGTATCTTGGCACCTGCATATGTAACCACTTAGCAGGGTGTCTGAAAACATTTGGCTTTAGCCTGTGATTCATTGTGCACTCTAGGTGCCTGTTTATTAATCAAGAATCACACACCCTGCTGTGTGTTATAATTTTCAAGGAAGCAACAGATCCATTAGTGTTCAGTGTTTCTTGTTTTGTATCTCATATCCAAGTAAGAATTAACCGACACACCTGAGATTTAATTACTCTAAGCACCAGTGCATTTCACTCTTTCATGCAGTTCAGCCCTTCCCTGACATTCTAGGTTCTCATGAACAGATCTTACCAATTTCTATAGATACTTCAGCAATATTGCCTATATGTTAATATTCACATTTGTAAGTTTGAATGACTGTAGAGGAGTGGTTGGCAGACAGGGGACACGGGCAAGGTATTGCCAACCTAGGCCTAATGGAAACAGAGGCCTAAGCGTGCCTGACCCAGCCAGGAACTCTGCTGAAGAAGAAACAAGCCCCGATACGAAAGCATAAGCAGATGGCTGTGATCAGGAGCAAAAATGTAAACGGAACCAGGCGGCCAATGACAATGCAGAGATTGGATTGTGGACAGTGGGTGCAGGCCAATTAGGGTAAGACACATACTGAGCCCTGTCGCGTGCACAAGCCAGAACACTATAATTGTAAAAACACCATTAATAAACTGAGCTTTGTTGCCAACCCATATTGGGTCGTCTCATTGCTCCACAAGCCCGCTTCCAACAAGTGGTGACCCCAACGTGTGCCCGATGCGCAAATGACCTACTTTTTTATTTTTTTTCTGAAAAGCTCTCTGTGATTAAATATTGGAGAAAAAAAAAAAAAGTAAGATTTGATGCTGTAAAAAGGCATACTCCAGATACATTTCTAAATTACACACACAGAGATTTTCCACTATGATTTTGTAATGTAAATAACATGAAAACGAGATCAAAGCTTCATATCAGAGCTAAAAAAGATTCCCTGTTTTAAAGCCACTCTTTTTTTTAATAATTTAACTTTGTGGCTACAATACTGAGTTTACTCGGTCAGTGAGAGCAGTTTTTCTACTTCCTTTAATGGAAACATATATTATGGAAGTCTTGCCAGGTATACTTGTCATCAATTTGCCTGATTTATAGACATACATAATTGCTGGAACTTCAGAAATACTCCTTTGTTTAAGAGAAATCTTTATTAAAATGAATGTCTGATGGCAGCCATTCTGAAATCAAACTGTTCAACTGTACTCTGTGGTCCCACTCGACTATATAGTCTTGCAGATCTCATACTATTTCATATCGTCCCTTTGCACTTTAAAGCAGCCTTAACGTCTAATAGCTCCCAACAGAACAGTCAGTAAAAGCAGTCCAAAATGGCAAGGAGAAAAAAAAAAGAATAAAAAAGGAGTTATGACGAGGGAATTAAGTGGTATTTCAAGTTCACCAGTATTCTGTCTCTTGGGAATCTACCTGTATCCTGATGGTTCATGAAACATCAGAAATTCCAACAATCAGTGATACATATTTGACAAAATAACAGAATCAGTTTTGCCAAACAGGAACCAAAGGAGCAGAATAAATATATTTTAAAAACATCCCAAACACACATATTAAGTTTTATATTTCCATTGGGGTAAAATCACATATCATTGTTTTCAGATGCTGATTACCTGATTCATGTCTCTAACACTAATAACAATGACATATTTTACTGATGACAATGGCTGTCTAACAGATCACAAGTCAGTGTAGATCTAATCTCATAATACCTTCATATTTTTAAATGAAAGACTCAGAAGTTTCCTGCTTCTGACCTATTAAGAGCAAATAACAAATTACTTTTCCACTGTGTTAAGAAGAAAAGGAGTAAGATTGGGCTCTAAAGGGCTCTTATATTTGCAGCTCATTTTGACAAATAACCAAGTTTAGTAATATAATCCAAAGACTGAGAAGTTAAACCTTGTCTTATTTAGAGGATTAAAAACAATTAAACGTGTATTACAGTATAGTCCCATTTGGTTCCTTCATAAAAGTGCATTAACTGCAAGTCACAATTGAACAAACCTCCTGGAAGGGTTTATTCCAGAGGTAATTTAAACTATTGCAGAATTAAAGTTTTCCTTTTGTCAGGTGCTGGTTGTGGAATCAGAAGCATTCTACAGGTTAAGGTGAGAGAACTTTAGTCAAATTCCTCTTTGCACTAACACAAGAAATGGGAGCAAGAGAAATCTTAAAAGGAATCAGTGTAAACAATAGTTTACATAGAGAAACAAAGCAATTTGAAGGACTAAGACAATTCAAAAGCCTTTGGGAAGCACTATCAATTAAAATATATTTCAGTGGGCATTGGATTTATGTTACAGTAGCTTGACTCAGTCAAAAGCTTACACTATCCTACAACACTGCTGCATAAGCACAGAGGGCATTCAAATTCTATCTAACCAGCATTTATTGAAAGGAAAAAAAAAAGGCTGGTCACATTACAAGGTTTATCATAAACCACAGAGAAGTGTAAAATGCATTTTTTATACAAAGGAGTCTTGAGAATGTTAGCACACTGTAACAAAAGTATACTACTTAAAAGAATTTTATATGAAAACATGTACTGTGAAAATTGTTATGGAATTGTTACTTAAATATGCATTAAGTTAAAAATTCATGGACTATTTTCATTTATATTTACCTTACCTTGATTAGGATTTTTGATTTTCTCTGTGGCAATATATTTTGAATATGCAATTTAACATGGTAAAACAGATGTATTTCTCCAGAGACATGTAGGCCATAATCTAGAAATATGTTGGTAATTAGTTATTCCTTTTCAAAGCTTTTTGATATAATTTTCCCATTGTAAGTTGGATTGAAAAACTGATAATTCAGATTTTTCTTAAAAAATTATAACTGGGGGGGGAGGAACTGGAAACAGGCCAATCTTCTTCAAAACTTCTTTCTTATATATTCAAAGTGTGTCAATTGTAATGTATGCTGTTGGAGTACAAGACAGCAATCCATGGACACTTTTTGATATCAAGGACTTTTTAAAACCCGGTTGTCTGATAAAAGTTGCAATGCCTCCCGTTTATGGTTTTTCCCGTGGCTACTTCCCTATGTACACTGCTCAGGTTGATGCCCAACATGGCAGATCCCTTGTTGTTTTATCCCCAGTTCCCCACCATGTTGTCTTCCTCCCCCTCACACTTTCCTGCCTTTGCCCTGGACCCTGTCTCCCTATTGGTTCGTTTTCCCACCTTGGGCAAGTTGCCCCTGATTGGTTGTTCGGTTGCCTGGTTACACATTCCACCCCCTTCCCTATCCAATCACATCCAAGTTCCAGAACCTTCCCTCAGGACCCTATAAAAACCCCCGCTCTGTTTGAATAAACACCTTCTGTGCCTTCACCCTCAACTGGGGTGGGGTGTTGGGTGGGGTGTGGAAGGTCATTCAGTCGGTGGCTCGTCAGTATGCTGCATCACTGTTATTAACGGATTTCCAGAATGAAAAGTCATTTTGAAATCAATATAATAAAAATATTCCTATTATAATGTAAGACAGAAAATATCTAATTTATTTTGTCATAAAAATTTCTCTATTCTTTGGACTTTCCTTAGGGTTCTCATTTTTATCTGGCTGATAATCTTCTGTTCTTTTGATAGGGTACTATTTCAGTGTATTCTGCATCTGGGGTACTCACAGAAAGTTTACTGCATTTCAAGTACACTCAGGGATGTGTCAGAATTGGAGCTGATTAGACAGAACAGTGACACAGGAAAACATATTCTCCTCTAACACAGTTCTGAGACTGACTAATCCTTTGGAATCTCTCCCCACATCTGGAGTAACTACTTTTTCACATGTTTTATGCAAATTACTTCCATCTAAATGTTTACCTTCTCAAGCACTGTTGAAAAACCTTGCACTCAGCTTTGCTGAAAAATGCTATGAACTAATACTTAGGATAAAATGTGAGTTATTGATGGTATCATCTGGGAAAAAAACCCCAAATTTTAGAAAAGCCAAAGAAAAACGGCAATCTACTTATTCTCTGTAGAGACAATATATTAATCATTATTGAAAAAAAATAAAGCAGTTTTAATTACAAAGATAGGAGAAATGTTAAATGAGTATCTGACTTGAAGGAGGTTTTTTCTAATTAGTTCTCTAAACAAGAAATTTACTGGTTTATGTTCAGTTCTGATTTACTGCATTAAAGCACTTTGTTATGGAAGTGATTCACTGTCAGTGACTTGAAAACCAAAATTCAGATTGGTTTTTGTTTTGTTTTCTTTATCAGGCACAAATGATTAGTGCATTTACACCCCATGTCAAAACCAGCCAGAATTGCACGGGTTTTTTGCATCAAATTAATTCTGCCTTTTTGTTTCATAGGGATACTGGATGAGACTGGTCACATTTTAGCTCTTCTGCAACAAACTTGGAAGTTCGGATACACTTCAGATCACTGTATCTCATATACTGATCCATTCTGCTTAGTTGCTAACATTGCCTACTTTCTGACTGCCCAAAATCAATACAAAGCATTGAATGGTTTAATTTGCAGTACCATGCTGGATACATTATGATTGTATCCCAAACTCCACAGGAGTCTGAAGACACAACCGTATCCAAGAACACGCTTTTTGTTGTGCTTCTGAGCAGAAAAATGCCTAAAACCTGTCTTTCTAGACAAATTTGAAAAGTTAGTCATATGAGACCTTACCGTAATACAATAAGGTATGATCCATAAACATCTCTATTTGCCAGAGACTACACTAAGTTATTTGAGGGTAAAGCATTCCTCATATAAAATTTTACCTTAATTTTATAAGAAAGATCTGGGATATATACAGTAAATATAAACTTATATATGTATCCCTGAAATAAAAGCTAAAATCTCTGAATCGGTTTTGACCTCAGATAAACTCTTTGTTGATGGCCTTAATGTACAGCTGCTTAAAGAGAAACTACTATTAATACCCTATAAGGATATACACTGTTCTGTGAAGTTCAATGGACTTGTTCACTTATCACCTACCTCATTAAGTTTTAATTTTATTTTTATATGTTGTACGTAACCAGTGATAAGCTTGGTACTGCCAAAGCATCTAAAAATCAATTCAAAAAAGCTTTTAAAACAGTGTGGAGAGACAGAGGGGTTATAAATGGAACTGCTAACAGACCTTATCTCTAGCGTCTTGAATGTTTATTGGTTATGCTTTACCATAGCTCTGAAAAGAAAACTGAAATTCCTCTTTCAGCTCTTTTAAGAGCTGAAATAGAAAAACATAATTTGTATTCCAAGCACAAAGCAAAAGATTACTCTTTATTTTTAATAATTTTCTGTATGTTTTTCTTTCTTTCTACAGTAGAATGGCAGAGAGAAAAAAAAAATTGTGTATGCATGACCATATAGCAAGGGAGGGTTAACCACTGAACTTTGTTAAGTCTACATCTCTGAATTTTTCTTGGGAAAAAAAATTGGAGAATAAATCTTTATGAAATTATCTGTAAAATCTCCACTGAATTTTCTGGGAGACATTTCTTATATATATATATATATATTTATATATATATGTGCAAATATATATGTATAAATAAAAAATAAATAAATAAACTAAACACTACTATACTGCTGAATTAAAAGACTCATGTTGAGTCTGATATTTAGAAACTTTCTACCAAAACAAACTAAATAGCAAAAGATAAGCAAAATGGTAAAGTCAGTGCTAGAGAATCTGTCAGCAGGAAGCCTATGAACATGAATACTTTTAATTAATACTGAAAAAACCTGACTGCATAGAAGAGATAACAGAATTTGAAAATTGAACTACTAGAAAAAATGTTAAAAGTTTTGATCATTGAGTATAGATTTTCTCTGATGTAGGTTTTTTTTTTTAATAAAAAAATCAATTTTCTCTCAAGGTTAACTGAACTCTTGATCATATTAATTAAAGGCTGGAAATATTGTTCTGAAGTGGACAATATAAATATGTAACAGAATCAAAGGTGCCATTAATATATGCAATTATATAAGAAGTTATACTGACTTCTACTACAGAAGACTACAGATCTACAGTAACAGTAGATCTAGTAACAGTAACTACAGTTACTATCCTAACTTCTAACTACAGAAATCCATCTGACAAACTACCCACTATTTTCTGGTGATCCATAAGCACTACCATTAACAATTGAATTACTCTCCTGAATGATATAACAATTAATGAACATAGTAATGAGTTGATAAAACTTATCAATGCTTCTTGATTAGCAGATGCATTTAATGCTAGATTTAAAGAACTTTTTATATTAGTTTTGCCGACTAATTGTGCTGCTTTCATTTTCAGTGGAGATACAGCGTGCAAAACTGATCTAACCAGTTGCAAAACTAAGCCTTGCATAGATTGCAAACTCTCTCCCCAAGCTAATGCCTAAATCAAATATTAAGAAGAGCTCAGATACTTTGGTAGTTTTTTGGGTTTTTTTAGTTTTGATGTTTTCTTCTTGTGTCACAGAAATAATTTTGTTTCCCTGATGCCAACAGTTTTGAACCAGCATTAACCATTTCCTAAACCTGTGGAAATACTTTCAGTGGTATGTGAGTAGGAAAGGCCCAGTATTGTCTCTAAAGACTACTGAAGAAGGAAGTTGAATAAATGGGGACCTGTTCCCTAAAGTGGTATCTGTTTGGTCTCATAAACTAAATGAGAAACATAGAGGTTTAGGTGCTCAAGGATTATTTCACTATACTATGTCTGTCTATGGAAAGACTTCAGGATAAG
The DNA here is from genome assembly GCA_013396655.1 of Campylorhamphus procurvoides. Classification (NCBI taxonomy): domain Eukaryota; kingdom Metazoa; phylum Chordata; class Aves; order Passeriformes; family Dendrocolaptidae; genus Campylorhamphus; species Campylorhamphus procurvoides. The sequence goes on along the minus strand of WBMV01002331.1, from coordinate 139,986 downwards.
GAAAAATACATAATTTCCTTCCTCAAGAAGGAAATTTTCTTATCTTTTTTACTGTAAAACATGGAAATGTTGGAAATGGTGGGGGTTTTCTTCTGATGTTCACATTTTTTTAGTTTGATATTTTTGCTATATAGTTCTTCAATAAGTTTGTGCTATAAAGGATATAAATATAGTATTACTGATATTATTATTTCTTTAATTACTGATTAAGTAAGAGTATTCAGGTCAGGGCTACCCTGTAGTGGCAAGAAAGACAAGTAAGTAAGCAAACCAAAGTTTTAGTTACTTCTCAGGAAAATTTTTCATAAATCAGTTAACGCAAAATATTGGTTATCAGTGTCACCTGTAATAATCTTCTATATATGTTTTACTATTTCCTGAATTATCTTACTCTTAATTATGGAAATACATTTCTCTTTGTCAGAGCTCTGCAACAAGAAAGAGCCATTTGTTTGGATTCTTACCTTTGTAAGGGCTACACTTACCTCAAGCAAATATATATTGACAACTATAAAGCACAAGGAAGCTGGTTTTTAAACTAATAGGTCACTCTTAAAGTGACCAGAATTGAAAGAATCTGGAGTATCTGATAATTATTTTTGAGGGTAGGAAATATCTTCTGTTCTCAGTACTAAAAAGAAAACTGTTTTGTACTTACTTTTTGTATTCACATACTCCTCTACAATCTGCAAACTGATGAAGAATAGTTTTAGACTTGTCTATAGGCTATATAATATTGATTTTTTTATTGGTTTCCTTAGCATTCCCATGGTTGAATGCTATTATGCTATGTTAATGCTAACTGAGTAAAAACTGTTCTTTCAATATTTCTGCTGGTACTGAGCAGACTGACATTTTTCTTAAAAAGAAACAACATAGATTATGTGCAAAACTCTGAATCATGTACAACAAAACAAAGTCCTTGGATTAACCACAGTTATCACCTGAATGCATATAGTCACACTTCCTTAAACTTTATGAAATCAAATAAATAAAATCAGGCATAAAAAGTACACTGCTGGATCATTTAAAAAAAACCTCCTTTTATTGTAAATGTCTCAGAGTCAGAAAACTTGCTTCATATACAAGCTGATAATACATAAACTGCTACTGACTGTTCTGTAAATATCAAGGGAAATAGCAAATGAGAAAAGATTTAAAAGAATAACAATAAAAAGCGCTCTTTGCATAAAACCAATCCCAAACAACTGCAACCTAAACATGAAGAAAATCTGGAAAACAGAAAGGTTTCTAAATCTTCAGACAAATTAGCTTGTTCCAACTAAGAACAGTCATGGAAAACAATAGTTTTAAGATGGCATTAGGTGACTTTGATAAATGGGATTGTGTGCTGAGTTTCAAAAGATGAAACTGGATTTGATGACACAATACATTTTTTTCCAGTCCCATTTCTTATGTATGTGAACTGAATTGCCTTTTACAACTAGGAATTGTCATAACAAATCCCCCTACTCTTAAGTAAGCAGAAAAACTCTGTTTGAAAGCTTTGCTTTCCTTTTATACTTTGGACCCTCTACAGACATCATCAAGGATATTCTTCTGTGTCAGGAAGGAAGCTAAAAGATACCATCACTCCAGAGATTCTTGTCATTCCAGATCAGGGACTAGAGTGAAATGGTACCAGCATTTTTTCTGTTATCATCAGTTTCTGCACAGTTTGTTATTAATTTTTAATTAGGTTTTGAGAACTGAGACATTTCTTATGCTGAATTTCTTATGATATGACTTTTTATGTAGACAGACAAACTATTAGCATAAAAATGACGAGAATTGTACTTCTGCTTTTATGTTGGGTGAATCCTAATGCTTGATAATTTAATGATCAGCTTTTCATGCTGTAAGACTTGAATTCCATGAGCACTTTTCCATGCTTAGTGGCAAGCCATACATTTGTAAAACTGTCTGAGCTAATTAGTACAATATATCCACTTACATGCACAAATGTCTGATAACAGTGTGGTATGGCCTGCATAAAAATAGTATCCCAAATTGTGTATGCATCTCTGACATCATGGAATAAAAATCTGAATGAGTGAATTAAAATAATTCAACTGGTGATTGTTTTGGTGCTTAAATTATTTCCAGAGTCTGTAATAAATTTTGAGCTTTAACAAAGAATATTTGAAGTCTTTAGGTATTCTTTTGCCCAGACAACACAGATTGCACACATATCTCGTTACATGTCACTGACAATCACAAAAAAAATCTTCAAACAACCTAATGCAGAAACATTTTTCCTTTTTAGTTCTTGCTTCCTAGATGGATAGATTCCCGTCAGCAGAGGAACAGAGAAGCCAAAGACAAACGATTCCTCTGTTAAACAACATAAAATTTAGAATGTGAGTCACCATCTGAGCATGGTACTGGATTAAGGGCAATAAACAAAACTTTTTCTGAGATCAAGGCAGAGGTGAAAAGAAGAAAGAAAAATCAAGGAAGATAATTAATTTAATCATCTGATGCTGAGAAACTCAAGGCCCAACTCTTCCAATTAAATCAATAGGTTATAAGTCAGGAGAGAATTTAGCCTTGAAATGCCAAAGCAGAATGTCGATGAGATCTGAGTACCTAGTTCTTTCAAAAATTCCAGTCTTCTTAAGCACAAAGAATAAGAAGTTAGCATACCTGCTCATGAGCAAATCCCACCTTCTATAGTTCTAGATGTGGAACAGTATAACATTACAGCATGATGAGAACACAGTATTTCCTAAACCCTCAGATGAAACATTTCCAATGAAAAAAGAGATCAAACTAAATATTACCCACAAATTATATTTTAAAGGCTGCAACAGCAGAGCCTCACCTACACTCTCAATTAAGCTTCAATGATTTTGAATGCCAATTTATGTTAAATGAAAATCTTAATTATAAACTTTACTTTTCCAGGAAGCTTGTGTCTCTCTTGTGATGAACACTAACTTCCATTAGCTGTCTTACATGAAATATGAAGTGTATTGCACAGTAAATCACAGTATGATTTGGGTAGGAAGGCCCACTGGTTCATCCTTCTTTGCCAGACCGGAACATCTTAAAAGAAGGCTTTGTCCAGTTAAGTTTCCAAGAATGGACGTTCCACAACTTCTCTGGGCAACCTGTTGTGTTGTTTGACCAACTTTGTGATGCATTTTTTTTTTGCTCCCAATAGCTAATTAGAATTCCTCCTCTTGCAGTTTGTGAGACTTCTCCCTTTTCTTGTTACTGCCACCCTTTGAGAAAATTCCAGCTCAACCACCTCTTAGAATCTTGAGTACCTTTGTCTTATGATCACACATAAAATGCATACAGACTGACACAATATACATACATTGATCTTTGATATCTTCCACAGAACTTTACTATCAGAATGATTAACCTTAATATGTGTGACACTAATATAAAATCTTATAAAGACTTATAAACATGAAAAATATTCCCTGTTTAAGCACTGCATTCAGTTCTAAGGGATTAATAGCAAAGCGCATATATAAATATATGTACATACATCTATCTATGAAGGATGATAGCCTCATTCTATCCTTTAATTTTGGACTTAATTACAAATTAGCAAATATTAGTAAATTTCAGAGTATGATTTAGGATGATTTTATGATGACTACAAATTGTATTATGAGGGAGAAAAACAATAGGAAACTAATCAATGGACTCAACTGCAATCTAGAGGAAAATGCAAATTACTATAATAGTTTATTATTGTAATCAATCATTAATTTGTGCTTAACATCATCAGATGTGAAAATGCTATTAAATAATACTAGGAAAAACTGAATGATCCATTAAATGTAATCAAAAGCAGCTGGTAGTAATCAAAGCATAGGTACAGAAAGGTCATTATAAAAAATGAGACCATTTTTCTCAATATACAACAAACAGGCATCTTGACTCAACGATACAGTAGACAGATTTTTTTGCAAAAATGTTGATCTGAGTTGTGGTCAGCACTTGTCTGTACAATTTACATTGCCATTGTTGACACCTGCAGATGCCCTCTAACTTGATTCCCCTCTCCATAAAAGACTGCAGAGCTGCTGGCAAAGCATTCTTTAGCAAAGAGACTTTTCCTCTGGAATGCTCTTCCTTGCCAAGGTCTAAAATAGCCATAAACTGTTGACATTCTGGGCATGCTACAAAGTCCATCTGTGTGAGCTGACTGATGCAGTAACGGGTGGGATATCTCGTGGGAAGGTGTGATGGAGGTGCACCCGTCTTATGACTAGGAATTAAATGGGGTGTTAGAAAGTGGGAGGACAGAAGAGTGCTTCTTTTTTTGGAAGTTTTATTTATTGCGATCTCTACATTACGTTTTAAAATACATGCCAAGGTTGCTTAAAGTCTTAGGTGTCCTCTGGAGTGCTTATTTTGGATTAAAATCTAAATGAATGATAATTCTATTCTTAGTGTTAATGATTCATTTTGTTTTCCAGATTTCTCAGAGACTTTTCATAAATTAAAATCTGAGCAGCAGACTGTTATTTTTTCAGAATCCTTCCACAACAAAATTAGTATGACTTTTTAAAGAGTAAGATACTATGCAGAGAGAGGAAGAATGCAAGAATCAACCCAAATGATTTTGACAGTTACAGCATGATGTTTTACAGCAACTTTTTTTGTTAAAACACCCATGTTAAGCAAACTGTATTACAGTGGTAGCACCGGTTTGTTGTCAAGGGAGAAAATAAACCCTACAAGTAATGGCACTGGTTAAAACTACAAATAAATAGGGAAATAAACAAGTGCCATGAATTAGTGAGATTATAATATCCTCAAGGATACTTTGATAACAGTAGCCCCTCTATAGCAAGGAAAATACAAAAAAGAAATATTTAAGTAACTGTGGATTTAATTTTTAACGACATACACATTTTCCTGTATTAAACACTAAGAATTAAATCCAAAATACTTGTCATTTTAATCACTGATCTTTATTTTAAGTAGCCTATATATAGATATTCTACCCTAGTGTTTGTTTATAACAGTAGACAAAGTCCTACATTTAAGCTCAATTCAGCAGAGCTCAGGTAGTGAAATGAGTTGCAGGTAACCAATATTTTAAAAATATTGGTTGCTTACTGAATCTTTATAATCTTAGCACTATTCCATACTAGGGAAGTATTGCACTCAAATTATGTGCTCTTTTCTGGACTTAATACATGATTAGACATTGTTTTCACTGGTCACATTAGGGACAGTGAACTGAAGAAAGTGATATCCCCAAACTCTTTCAATTTTTCGGTACTTAGTCATTAAAAAAAAATAAATCCAAGAGCTGAGATAATTATAGAAGATCATCTACAGTAACTCTTTTAGACTGTAGTATTTTCAGCTTCAAATTCAATACCATAAAACACTAAGGTTGATCACACATCTGTTTGCTTTTTTTCAGAGGAATGGGAAAAAATTAATACAGCTCATTATAGTCCAAACATTTTTGTAGTAGATCTGATTTGAGTGTGATCATTTTTTCACTACACAGAGTTTACGAAGAGGTAAAAGGTTTGCCTGTCACCAATACTCTGATTTGTTGTAAGTATTGGGAAAAATCTATGAGACACAACATGAAAGAAAGTATGTGAATTTATTACCTTTTCTTTCTTTTCCATGTTTTGATAAATTTCTCAGTTCTGCAATTTATTTTTTTAATGAGGAATAAAATAAAATTTGGGTTGTCAACATTCTGACTTCCTAAATATTAAATGTGCAATCTTGCAAAACTTATAGAAAGCACCAACAAAGAACACAGAGGTGGAACAAACAAAAATACAAATTTAGCACATATTTTTAAAGTTATCCATTTATTCATCCTGTTGAATAAATTGATCATCAATCTTAAAAAAATTTGCTTGATAATGAACAAGCTCAGTATAATTACCCTGCCTTCTCCACATTCCTGTCTGTTCTTGGTACTGTCTAATGTCAAACCAGACAGCTCCACAATGACTCTCATGCCCTTGTGGAAGCTGTAAGAGCATAACTTTTCATTGCAGGCAGCCACCAGTAACAACAGCACTTCAATTATGTCTAAATTCACCTAATCCAGAAGAATGTAAAATCTCCTCTGGCATTTTTTTTTCCTCCTTTTCTACCCTTTTTTCTACTCATCTTTACCACAAAATTGGCCATTCTACTCAAAGAATGCTATAAACTCCCACTGAAAATTTCCAAAACATTTGAAAGCAACAGAAGGCTTCCCTCTCTGATTCCCTGTTCCTGCTACATAGGTTGCACTGAATTCTAGTTTCTACACTTTAAACGTTTTATATTTATGTCAGGTAGCCAAGAACATTCCAGTGTGCTGAGGCAGACAAACCCACTGTGCCTAAAGTACGTCAGATACAATCAGCTTCAAGAAGCACTGAAGTAAAACACCAAGACCTTTTGAAGCTTATTCAAAAACAGTCATAAAACCAGACACATTAATCAGGCTGGCATTATTATCAGTGGTGTAAGCAGACAGGTAATATAATCCCATGAAAACACATGAATACCACAATTTAACCCCCACACTTGCCACCTGCAGAAACAAGGTACAATTTTTCATAGGACATCGAGAATTTGAGTTCTGATTCATGCAGTGGAAAGACAACTCTTTCTGTCTATATATGAATTAAGCAAGGCTTCTCTACAAAAATGTCCACACTTTCATTGCAGTATGTACAGTTCTGTATGTCCATCATTCACACTATCAGTACACAAGCAAGAGCTGCACATACACAATAATAGTATATTCCAACTGAGGTAATGCTGAGATAACAGAATGCTATCTGGCATCATGTTCAAGGTCAGTCTTTTAAAATTACTGTTTTGGAATGTTCAGTTTTTCTCATTAGTCTCATGGATCAGCTGAACAACTATACATCTATACAAATGTACTAAAATAACCCTGATGCTCACACCAAATTAAACAAATCCAAGGATAATAGTACAGACAAATAGCTGAAACAATACCCATATTTATAAATTAACAGAATTTACAGAGCAGGTTTTAGTGAGGAGAGAGACACATTAGCAAAACAGAAAATGCACATCTGATTGCAGAAATGACAAATCATCTTTCGCATGGCATCCTCTATTTTATAGCGCTTGATTTTAATGTTTGCCTTTGATATGCTTTAAGCAAAGGAAACAAGACCTATTAAAATGACTCCTTCACATATGGAGTGACTTCAAAACACAGCGAAAAACACATTAATGAACTGCCTTTTTTGCTTTGCTTACTCCTATGTTAGAGTGCTTTCAACTAGGGCCAGTACTGGCAGTCCTAGATACACGGTAGCCATCAAACATCTTCCTTGGTGTTGAAGACCCTGCAAAAGACAAGCTAATTATAATCCACTCTCCCTCTCTCTCTCTCTTCTGTGAATAAGTCAAAGCTACTAGCACTCCCTTTCCTTTGTGTTTTCTTTCATAAAACATGATGCTGAAAAGTGGTAAAAGATGAGGAATGTGTTTTGCATATAAAAAAAGTATTTAAAACATCTAGATTTTTAAATACCCCTATGGTTGTTCCTTAGTACTTACAAATTAAATAAAACTGCAAATTGAAATGTATAAGCTGTTTGTTTGTTTGTTTAAGTAACATAAAGCAAATCGCGTATTTTAAATTCAAATTCATGTAAGTATGCAGATTATGCACACATACATATTGCCTTTATTATTTTTAAAAATGCATTCTTTAAAGACAGAAATTCTCTAATTTTAGGGCTAGAAATAATGAATGGTTTCAAAATAATAGCATCTTCATCACTGAAACAGTAAAGCTGCTTCTTGGTTTACAGTTGGACCTTATTTCATATACAATAACAACACAAATATTTAGGACTAAAATTATTTACAAACAATATCTCTTGAAAAAATAATATGGGTTAGATATCAGTCATTAGAACATACCTCATTTTTCTTCCTATATAAGTGCCATTCAATTTATTTACTCTTAATGAAAGATATAGCTCAGCAGAAAAGAACCTGTGAAAGGTGAAAATTCTTACTAGACACTATCCACACACAAAAAGTAGGAAATTAAAGGAAATACTTCCAAAAGCAGGCCTTCTCTTTTGAAACTATAGAAAATTTGTCCATTGTATAGACATCTGGAATGCAGTAATATCTGATTTCAAGTCATGAGCTACTTAAAATTCCAAAGCTTCAAATGGAAATTATGCAGAGAAATGCAAGGTGTGAAACAGACTGTTAATCTATTATGCAAATGATGCAATATTTAGGGTAGTGTACAAAAATACCTTCTGATTAGATCTTATTGTTGTAAGTTTCCTAAAAATATGAACACAGTCACAATTTCTGCTCCCCACTTCTTGGGCAGAAAGGTACCTTTTCTGTGCTGTAAGGTCAGAACAGCAAAATACAAAAAGGAAGTAATGGATTGATGAGCTCAATCTCCACAACACTCAGTAATTTAAATGGAAAATGGTAGTGCCAATTCTAGCAGTAGAAAACTATAATCTGAAAATTTTGCTTGTAACTGATGGGGATTTATACACATTTTGTTAGGGATGCATCTGTACAGGAAAATTTTGTGTAGTTGAATATCACTACTACTGACGTTAGTAAAAAAACTGAGTATACTAGAAAGCAAAGTAGTTTCTGTTGTGTAGAAAAAATTTTATAGAATTCTCATTCTGTTTATTCATACATAACACATACTTGAGATAAAGCTCATATTTAAATCAACAACAGTTTTTTGAATTGTTGGTTTAAAAAATTTATTTAAATACCTGAAATTCTACTGGATTTGTCATTCCTTGTTCCTAAATTCTATCTTCTGGATCCTGATCTTTGTTTCCCTGTAGTATTATGTATACAATTTAAACAAAAAAAAGGCAGAACCTTTGATTCATCATTACATATCTGACTGGGTAGACATACAAAAGCTATTAGCCTGTGTATGTATATGCCTGTATGTAAAAAAAACTTGGCATCAGTGGTGAAGCAACCGTCACATCACAAAGTGTGTGACATATAGGCCATAAAGTACAGAAAATCCATTATGGGGTTTTTTTTTCAGGTTTTGGTGTGCTTTGAATTAAAAAAAAACAAAAAAAAACACAAAAGGAGAGAACATAATAAAGTTTTATTTTTGAATGTCCACATTTAAGCAGCAATGATAACACTTTAGGAAGTGTTTTGCTGTGGGCAAATTTTTGGGTTTTTTATCAAGGCTAGAGAAATGACTTCATAAAGATATTGTCACTTAGTAATTATGTTTGAGAATATTCTATGCATCCTTCCTTCTTCAGGAAGGTTTATAAATCTTAAAAGACTACATGTAAGAAAACAGACCTGTGAATAGTAACATAAATTTGGAGCTAAAAATTTAGTTTGTATTTAAGACTTATAAACCATTTCTGATTCAGGTGTATCTATTCTATTGCAGGAACAAGAAAATACACTGTGTACTGTCAGCTTTACAGAAATAACTGGAGGCACTTACAGAGCTCTCTTGGAGTTCCCTGACTTGGACAGTCATCTGTACTTGACTCACAAAATGCTGGACCCATATGCTTACATATTCCCTGTGTGGAACCTGGCTACAAACACTTTTTCCAGTCTCACCCAGATTTTGGTTTTGGTTTTGTTTTGTTTTTATTTTGTTTTTGTTAATATAAGTTTTGTCTCTGCTTTCACTTCAGTGAAGGTAGAATTTGAAGCCCCACTGAATTTGGCCCTTAGGACCCATGCTGGTTCCCAAGATATCCCAATAAAGTCTTTCTCTCTAGCGGTTCAATATTTCACTGCTTTACCCAACAAAAGAAATAATTTGAGACCTTATATATCATACATGTCCACTTTCTGTGCCTACACTAGGTTTCACTAATGCAATCTTACTTCATCTCTGGTCTCCAGATAACTGGTAGTCCAGGTAGCAGCAAACAATCTACAAAACAATTGTGGTTAAAAACAAACAAATAAATGCAGGCGCATATCCTCCCACACACTTGGAAGACCCGAGTTGGTAGCTGCCAGAAAGTATCATGGGAAAGCAGTTCCAGTCAGTGTCCCCCTGTAGCCAGTCAGTTCCAGTGCAGTGTATGTTCACATCAATACACATACAAGAGACCTGCTCATACAGATCCTAGATTTACAGGATTATTTGGTGTAAAGGATATGAAATCCTAGCTCACACAAAAAGGCTTTCCAAGTATATTACACACAGTGTATATACAATCTATGAGTTTAATGCCCTTTTTCCTTAAACTTCAGCACTAATAGATTCTACATCTCATGCTATGCCATGGGTGCAGGACCTTGCAGACTGCATACCAATATGACCGAGAAACCCATGACACATATTCAGTGGTCAGTGAGGAAGCTTCTGTTCACAGGCATGGTAGTAACAGTGCCTCAGAGTCCTTCTCAGCCTCCTGTGCAGAATGGAGTTTTCTGAGCACCAGGGTAGTCCAAGAAAAGTTGTTATGTTGATTTAATGACAATTTTCTGATCATCTCTCTTATGTCATTCAGACTACTCTGATCCAGTACAAGTCTCCTACCATTGACATGAGTCCTCTGAGGAAGTCACATTTGAACTAGTTTAAATTGTCTATGCCACAGCTGCAGCTCATATAGTCTTGCTGTCAACCTTAATTTCACAACCCAAACATGTTAGATATGGCTAGCTTAATTTCACCTAATTTCAGTCTGATTTAAATGCAGGGTCTAGCTTTGGAAAATACTGTGTATCCAGAAGAATAGACACACAGAATAATAATGAGAAGGCTGAGTTTGGTGAGGTGGGTTTTTTTTGTTTGTTTGTGTCTTGTTTGGTTGGTTGGTTTTTTGTTTGTTTGTTTTTAATTGTAAATATAATATAAAGAGGTTAATAGTTCTAGTTCTTCAGTTTCAACTTTCAAGAAAAATTAGGGAAATAAGTCTTGGTAAGCCACTGAAATAAGAAGCATAGTCCAAAGAAATATATAGTGATTCATCAGATAACCTTCACATGCAAAATGGGCTGGCAGAAAACACACACGTTTAATTATCTTTTATAATTCAGCAAATCTCTGAAATAACATTTTGTTTATTTTTAGATATAAAAGTGCAGTAGTGTAAATGTCTTTAAACATCACCATATCCTATGAAGACCTATTCAAAACGGTCCCTTTCTAAGCTTCAGACACTTCATACATAAGTTGCAATGTCATAGTAAGACAGGTGTTCTCCAAAATGGATGATAATTTTGAAGTGATACAATATATTCTCTTGTAGCTGATCATCCTATGTAAATGAAGCATATGAATTTTATGAAGCAGGCACACATATTATAATATGACAGTAATCTATCTTTTCTTGTGATGCATACAGGTTCATGTGTAAAACATGAAAAAAGAACTGGATGCTAAAGAAAGGCAGCCCTCAAGGCTAAAAATCTAAAACATTTTACAAAATGTAGGTTACAAATGTACTGATATGTTTATATGGTAAATTCTTCATGGCAGGGAGTTTTCCTTATTGTATCTATAAAGTGCTGTTCTTCAGAAATAGTAGGACTGAGTCTGATAACAGTTAAGATTGTTAAGACTAGTGGGAGTTGGAGATAAGGCAAAGCAACATACTCATAAAAGCAAAAAGTATCAGAATTACAAAATGAGTCCTTAGGCTGTCACACACAAAATGGACTTAACTGGCCCATGTAAGCATAGCCCTTTCTATAAGGCAGCGTAGTGATGCAGGAGGCTTTAATTTCAAGCAGTATATACTTATGGAACAAATTTTTAGAAGTTAAAGAGCCAAACAGAAAGTAACCACTTGGGGGGAGCTTAGCTTCCTTCTCTTAATGTTCACAGCAACAATTCCTACCAGCTCCAGAGAAGCTGCAGCAAGAGTGTTAGACCCACTGGGAGCAGCCCACATAAAAATCTTCTACAATGCTGGAGGTGGTGCCTTGGTAAAAATAAAAGTAACTGTACAATGACACTTTGGAGGCTCTATTAGAATATGGTTTGAAAGGAAGATAAGTATGTCAAAAAAAAAAAAGGATTTTTACATTCAAATTAACAATAATGACTGTGGTGTTTCACTTTTCTTCAATGAAAAAAGGTTAAGAATAGTCCGCACATAGGATTTTTTTGACATGTAAAGAATTTGCACTAGCAAATGCTGAATAATGCTCCATTTGTCTTTTGTAATAAAGGCAAAATTAAATATCAGTAATTTCAAAGGTTTTGTTTTCCATTACAACTTTTTGTACCTTCTAAATGTCTACGCTATTCTACACCTTATTAACAATCTTAATGAAGTAAAAAGATTTACATTTTCCATTATTATGTTTACCGCAACCCTATGGAATAGCTGATACAATTTTAATAAGTATCCATATTTTTCTTCTCAAAAAATTCAGCAACAGTTCAGCAACTGAAAGGATTTTTTCCAATATATCCTTTTATCAAAATGCTCAGTGCAGCAAGCCAGTATCGTATTTAAATGTGGAGCAATTTTATTGCAATCTCAGTGGTATCTGCCTGTCAGCAAAAGGTTGGCGTAATGGATTGTAATCATTTTGCACAGTGTAAGGACAGGTCTAGCAGAAAATATTTAATTCTAGGTGATAGCTCCTGCAGAGTCAGTAAAGGGCACATGCTAATAAGGAAACTGCAGAAAGGCACTGGTGATGACATGCTCCCTGAAAACAGCAAGCTCAGCAGATACAGTGCAGCTAATAGAACCATTTCTGCCTCATGTCAAGCTATGAAAAATACCAAAGGACAGAGTCATCACAGTGAAGGAAAAAAACAAAGTTCTTGTATATTATGGTTGGAAACGCTTTACAGGCAGAACAATGTTAGGATAACAGTGTTAGCAAGTGCATGAATAAAAATATGCCAAAAAGCTTGCTCAGTAGAAAGAGCAATTTCCCCTTTTTAATTCACTCTATATTCTACATGTTGTAGCTGTACCATTCATTGTATTAATTTTCAGTTTGAAACTCATTTCCCACCAAGGCATTTGTTGTCTTCTGCTGTTGGCAGCAGATTTGCTTTTGCTTTTCTTTTTTTAACTTCAGTTTATGATAGAGTCCACAAGTAAAACACAAAGCATTGCAAAAGAAGATGACTACAAAGCATAAAAACATCCAGATGTTTTTACAAAGAATTAATTACAAAGAATTAATAAAGACTTTTGTTATCACTGGCAAAGTGTTGGTCATCTCTCCTTTTAAAACTAGGAGTCTGTCCAGAACCACTAAGACTGTGAAACTTCCAGAAACATTAAGATTATGAAATCTCGTGTTTCAGAAAGAAGCCAGTCACATTATTCACAGATAAAAATCTGTCTCCATCTGATACAGCACTTGTAGTTTAAAATCCTGCTCACCAAAATTTTACCACTAGGAGAAAAAATAGGAGAAAAATACACCTAAAAATAGCCAATGATGTATGTATAGGTATCCAGACATATAACATGATCTAAAAAATCTACTGGAAAATAAAATCTTAATGGACATTTTTCCAATATTATTTTTCCAAGCAAACTGTTCTTAATTCTCAAAAACCCCCATAAAGTATGTCCTAATATATCAGAGAGAATATTACACTTGCATATTTGTTTGTTTCAAGAAAAAAAAACTCCATCTGTTATTTGTGGGCCTACTCTCTCATTTTATTTTATGAATATGACTTTGAGTCTGAGCTTTGTCACTACTTAGGAAAGAAGTAACTAACAAATGCCAGACACAAGAGTAACTATCTAACTCTGCACTCTTTAAAATTGCCATGCTGCTAACGGGCTCTTTGTTTTACTACCAAAAAGTTTAATTAGCCAGGATTGTTAGTGAAATAAGTGTCTAATAAAAAGCCTTCTAAATCTATGGAGTCTTTCTATTGGCTTCCATTGATGCTGATTTTCAGATCAACAGTTTTAATTTGATAAGTTAGATCCATAAGAACAAGTCACAGAAATTAAGAGTCACAGTGTGCTTCTGAAGTTTTAATTTTATGTCTTTAAAGCTTACTGAAAAGTTGACAGCTTTATCATTAGATGAAGGAATATTTCAAATTTTTTGTATAATTTGCCATTATACTGTTTTCTTAATTTGTTACTTAAGGCAGGCTGAACATCAGAGCACAGCTCAGAAATCTCCTAAACAGCCCTCTGGAACATGCAGTTTATAATCCCCATTCCTCTTTTTCTTTTTACACTATTTGTCAAGTATTTCTGTGGGATATCGCTGAATACTGTAACTGTTTGCAGTTCCTTCCCCTCTTCAACCTGTCAAAAACACAACCACTATGAGAAATAGTTAATTACAAATTAGTCTCTGTACATTAATGTGTGTCATTCATCATAAACATTAATTAAGTTAGGAAACAATAATTACACCTGAATCTCATTTATAAGGAAGATGAAGGCAAGCACATTTTCAAAGAGCTCGGTCACTCGTATTCATGGTCATTCTTTACCACTTAGTAATTTTTGTACTAAGTAAGCCTCAAGTAATTAGTTTCAACCTGGCTCAGATTACCAAATCATTGAAATCAAAGGCTTGTGTAGTAAGAAAAAACCTGTAATTCACTTACTTAGTAATTTGCATGGCTATAAAGGTCTCTTTTAGAACCTGTGAGGAACCCTGCAAACCACAGTCACATGAGAAATCTTTTTTGACATGAATAGACCCATTAAGTCAATGGGGCTACTCATGTGAACAGAGACTCATGTCAAAAACCACTGATGCTGAGAATGCACTCTTTTGTATGTTCTTTCATTTGTAGGGATAAACAAGGAAGTGTGCATAAAGAGTACTATGTGGAATATTATGCCCTTTTTTCAGTATTCACATTATTTTGAATTAAAAACACTATGCTATGCTATACTTTCCCTCACACTTTATCCCTAAATCCATTAAGTAATATTAGAACAGTAGGTGCTTTTCATTCCTGACATGACTGTAATAATACCACAGTATTTAACAGACACTGTACAGGTATCCTTTCTTCCTTTGAAGTTTCCTATTGGAAATAAAGCTTCACTAAGATTTTGTTAATCAATATGGTTGATTCAATAATTCTCAAATCTACAGGGACTGATCACTGATCATGTTTTTTCGAGCAAGTTTCTGACTCAGCAGTGCTCAGAGAAAGAGAAGGTGTATTGAATAGTTCAGATTTAGTTTTTTTCCTAGTTTGTGTCAGCTAAACAGAAAATACAGATGCCAGGGAACATTAGAAAGATACTGCATTCCCCATCCACATCAAATATTCTCTTAACTGGAGAGATTTCCATTATAATCCTGTCACATACACAGGCTAAACATTGTTGCTGTCATCTGCCAAAAGGTGTAGCATAGAGACAGCATGCCTGTGGTACTCCAGCTTGTAGCTCCTGGAAGAATGTAGAAGTTGCCATCTGCTTGTTTTTGTCATTCTCTGCATGTAGATTACATAGCAAGACTGTGAAGGAGATCTTGCCTCCTCTGGAAAATATTGTCAGACTATAAAAATGGTTCTGACAATTTACTGCCACTTCTGCAATACCATCAGTTATGTACAAGGAACAAGCCTCACCCTCTGTAAAAAGCCAAAGTCCTTCACTGAGATTTAACTGGCACTTCAGTATGATACCGACTTCTACTTTAATATATAATGTATGCTTTATCTAAAGACAGGAAAATGTGAAAATATCTCCATGCACTGTTTTACTAATACACTTGTGCTGTTCTGTCCAGGCCAGAGGATTATTTAGGAGACAGGCAGTAAAGCTAGCTAGGTTGCTTAGGAGCAATGAGAAAATTTCAGAAGAGATTTTCTTAAATTTATGTATCTTCACAACAGAAATTATGTCTTCCTTGTTTTATTAATTTGGAGTGGAAAAAAAAAGAAAAAAAGAAGTGGTTTT
This sequence comes from Campylorhamphus procurvoides, assembly GCA_013396655.1. NCBI lineage: Eukaryota > Metazoa > Chordata > Aves > Passeriformes > Dendrocolaptidae > Campylorhamphus > Campylorhamphus procurvoides. The sequence continues at coordinate 124,126 of WBMV01002331.1, read as the reverse complement.
AATCAAAATAAGAGCTATCATATTATTAATCTCTGAATGAATTGAGTCAGGATGAAGTAATTTATCACCATTTTAAACTAGTTGCTGAGAAACTATGTTCACAGCTCTGTTTTGGCTCAGCTTTTTGATCCAGCCAGAGGGGTGTGAAAAAGTATAGGACATTATCAGAACCCAAAAAGATGTCTAGTGTACTGCAGGGAGCAGAATTTCTCTGTTTCTGAGGATGCATTGGCTGTTTCTGAAGTGAACCTGGAGTGAGCTCTTCTGGCAGAGAGGTGCTGTGGCACAGTTATGGGCTAAGGTTCTCCTTCCTGAAAAAAGTCTCGGGCTTTGTTTATACACAAAGCTCAATTCCTTTAATAATACCTGTACACTTAAAACCATGCTTAACTAAAGTGTAGATGCAGATTTACTGGTACTAGAAACCAGATCTAGTTCAAGTTTCCTTACAGCTGTAAGGAAAGGGACACTATCTTTTGATGTGAATCACCAAAGCAATAATTGCAAGCTGATATAACTGCACACATGTTAATACAATTCCACTGGGAAAAAAATCATGCTTCTATATAAAAAAAGTTAACTGACATATATCTGTAAAAAAATCGGGAAATATCCACCCCCCAAGAAGATTTGAAGCATAGATAAGGCCATCACAGTTTTATCTTCATTTTCCAATGTTACAGCCATAGAGAAGGCTGAGAATAATAAAGCCTGTTGTTAAGACTTTACGGTTGTCACACTGTAGTGTGTTATTATAACATTAAATCGTTACTACAATGAAACAGATGAGAGAGAATTGGAAATAGTCCCTCAAGACAGTTAAAATGTAGAAACTTCATTTTTCATTCCATGGGAAGAGAATCTCTCCTGCTTTCCTCTAAAATAATGTTTCAATCACAGTTGCTAAAGAGTCACAAACAGCTGCTTAACTCAGTATGGACATGAAAGAACAAAAGCACTTCAGCACAAGGGCCACAAGAACAAATGTCATGAGGGAAATACTCTCTCTCATGAAGAGTACTCTCATACTCTTATGAAAGTAAATAGGTCTTAACTGAATTAGTTGAAAATAGTTGCTATCCCTCTTTCATTATATATAGTAAAAATAAAAATAAATTCACTAATCTATCAGAATATTTACCTTTCCTGTTCTTGGAACTGGTAGCAGGAAAAATACTAAATGGTTTAGATAATCACATTTTGATCATATTCTTGCTTTTCCTACTTGCTCTTTTCATGATGGTTCCTTCAAAGTTAACTTGTTCAAAATGGCTTAAACCCCTTGATTTCCTTTATTGATATGGGCATAATATTCTCCAAAATTAAACCTGAGCATTCATGTAAATCAGGTCATGTTGTTATCATGTTTTGAAGAGAAGTATGGAAAAGAGAGAATAAGAGGGATAAGTGAAAAATTGCCAAAGATGGAGTTGAGGTGCAAAAGAAAGTGTGGATCTGCAATTTATGAAAGCAAAATGAAGATTTGGCATTAAAGGCAAGGTATAAGAACTCAATCTTCAAGCAAGTGACCTTGGGAATTAATAAAAATACAAGGCATATACAGGCATGCCTAGTGTCACACTTCTGTGTAAATAAGTCTTTATATGTCCTTGTCACTGTGTTGCCTATGAATACTTAACTTTTACTGTAACATTGATGAATGGAGGAGGAGGTAACTAACATCACAGGATTTCTTTAAAACTGCACAGCGGAACACTACACCAGTGTGAAGAACTCCTGCACATTGCTCTACACCACTAATCAGGCTATGCCTAGTGGACTTCGAGCTGCACAAACCACTGTAGGTGCTGGTATCTGACAAGGCAATGTGCACATGAAGAATCATCCAGTGACCAAAGCTAGACAGGAAAACTCTCTGACATAGTGAAGAACAAGTGAAAAGTGAAGCTGAAATGAAAATTATCAGGGTTCATATAAAGCATTTTACAAAAAATATATGCAGTGTTTCACAAAATGAAGTTCTGTATTTGATCATCCTGTAACTTACCAGTGAAAATTTTCTGAAATTTTAACAATTTGCCTTTGAAAAGAAACTTTGCAACCCAAACTGAACCTATTCATTCATAGAACATAACTTCTTTCTTCACTTACTTTGGGGACATACAATTTGCAGATGAGTCATTTCATTTGTCCTTGTTAAAAAAGGCATAGAATTCTATTTATGTATATTTAAATTACATCTTAATAATGGGAAACTCTCATACTAACATCAAACAAGCATTTAATGCCTCATGTAGTCCATTCCCACATCATCATTAGGCCAAGACAATTCCAAATCTATACCACTGAAACAATACCCTGACAAATGGAAATCAGTAACAAATATGGCAGAATGCTAAACTAATGGGTGTATATATATTACTGAAGCAAATTGCACTTATCCATGAAGGGTTCTTCACAGACAAAATTTTCAGGTCAAGGCTGATCTGCTAAGTTGTAGGATTTAGCCATAGAGAGTTTCAAATAATGTTTCTAGTGAAAGCAAATGGTTTTAGAAGATGGGTGTATGAACTGGTGTATAGTCAATATGCAGTTTACAGTTACAAATTCCATTTTAGAATGCCAGTTAAAAAAATACTTAATTCTACAATTAAAGGCTCTCCCTGATGCTACACTTAACTCCATTATGGAATTCTTAGGGATAAGACACATCAAAAGCACAGGAAATAAAAATACTTCTCTTTTAGAAAAGTTAGTTGTGAGTGTGAAATGTATCCCTACTGGAAAAAAAAATAAATACAGAAAACAAATATTAAAGTATAAGAGACCAAAACTGAGTTAAATTGCTATCATGAATTATTCCCTTTTACTCCTGAATATTTTTACAAGGCAATTCATTCAGCTTTCCAAACTCCAATAAAATAATAAGAAAAGGTATTTTCACTGCTAAGGGTTGAGTTACCTTTCCAATTAAAACTAATTTACAATGGATACTGATGTGTTTATTTGTAGAATTATTAGCTTATGATCCTCATTTCTTGGTGTTAAATTCCTTTATCCAAGATAATTGGTTTTAATGTGCCTAGAACAACAGGCCCTGACCTATGACAGGTGTTCCTCATTCATCTGTAAATAAAAGATCTTTATTGTTTCAACTATTTTGGCTATGCTTGTTCCCATGCCGATGGAGTTCTACACTGTATTATGTAATTTATTAACATTGGAAAAGGCTAATAATTTTATTATTTAAACTTATTAAATCTTATATAATTTTAATTTCTATTAAATCTTATGTTTTCGTATTTAAATTTATATAGCTTTGTCATAATTCTATTTGAACAAATGAGTGGAGTAACATTACTCAGGATTCATGTTTGCTTCTCTGTTTTTTCAGAAGAATCCTGACTGCTAGAAAACTGCATATTAACTAGTCAATGTCATCTCACCCACTTAAGGTGAAAATAAAACCTATGTAGCTATTTATTAAAATTACCTTCAACACCCTCAAAACACCCTCTATCTTCACAAGATAATCAGTTTTGCTGAAATTCTATTAAAAGATATCAAAAGAGCTTGTTGAAACTTTTCCTTGAATGTGAAATAAATATTATATGTCATGAAGAATTAAAAAATGTACAATACAAGATAAGGCAAGGAAAGATTAAAAAATTAATAATTCAATATATAATGGGAAAGAACATGTAAAGTAACTAGAAAACAGCTCTCAAATATATTAATTTTTATTTATTTGTAGTGATTTTTAACTCTAGTTATTGTATAGGTATGTAGTTCTATAAATACATTCTGATATTATTTTTGTTCATTTAGAATGTATGTAATTTTTTTGTTTCATTTTCATACCTTAAAATCATTCTTTTTGAGTTTTTTAAATCATCTCTGGATGCAAGAACAAAATTATTAAGAAAATAGTATTTCATTATTATAAAGCTTTTAAGCTTACTGAAATTTTTGTATTATATATTTTACAAAGACTCTTCATAAACAATATACATTCCAGTAAGGAAAAATGCTACATTTTTAGTGTACACATGTATTTTGAAAAGAACTTTTATATATTGAAAATATGCCTCACCTTCACATTAAAGAAAAGCTAAATGTGATAAATAATCAACTGCAGTTGATAAATAATCAACTGCAAGGTGCCTGATTTCAAATAAAAGCCCAGTAATGGAAAAGAGAAAATCTTAGCTGAGAAAAAGATAATGAAGAAGAACTAAAAATGGAGTATCATTATTATTATCAGAGAAGAAGGAACAGAGATGAAACTTCAACTGCATTTCAAACATAAAAAGTGCAGTGAAGGATAAAATAAATTAAAAGACATTTAATGAGCAGGAAGCAGGAACTGGTACTGTAAGAAGATTTTTCTTTCTCCAGGCTACACAGGAAGGGAAAGCTGCAAGATTAATGTAGACTCAACAAAATATGTCCTCAGTATATGTAAACTAAAAAATCAATTCTGTCTTTGTTAAATCCTGTGCAACATTTCAGTAACTCATGATTTCCTTGAACACAAGATGTGCCTTATTACCTCATTAAGCATCATTGTTTATACCTTCATATAAAATCTGTGTATCTATTACTATAGGACTATACATCTCAAACTAGTATTGAAATGCTGTTGGTCTTCCAGGTCAATCTGCAGGTTTCAGTCTTCAGACAGATATAGCAAGATTTCCATCAGTCATTTGATGAAAAAAATCAAATTACATTTTAGACCAAGCAGTATTTTAAATGAGCTCACATTTTTATGTCAACCCTCTGAAAAAGAAAAATTCCTCATTCAATATTTACTTAATGCTTTAAATGCAAAAGTATTTACATTGCAGAATATACTTATCACTATAAAGTGGGCTTTTTTGTTTTCACAACACTGCTATTAGTTTTCATTAGTTTCCTTTTATGAACATTGCATTATTGATTTATTATTTATTATTAACATCCTTTTTCTAGCAGACGTATGATTATATTTATAGCACTTAGGATAATTTAGTATGGGAATGTTTAGTATATTTGAGAAATCAGGTAATTCATCTTGGAAATCTGTGGAGAGTTCATAAAATCTAGTAAAGGGAGCCAGAAATATGTATGTACTAAATCCGCAGCAAGTTAACAACCACTTGCAAACCAACTGAGCTATATATTGATTTAAACATGTAATGCAAAAAGATAAGAGTCTGAGAAAGTAGAAAATTGGCTTTAATACCATTTTCCTTAAGGAACTAAATGGGCCTCATACTGTGTAAGTCAAGTCAATGGAAAACACATAAATTCAACAGGCCAAGCAGGAACTGTCTGCTGACACAGCTATATTTTATATCTCTGATTGAAGGGGGAAGGGTTTTTTGTGTTTTGGGTTATTTTTGTTTGTTTCAGGGTTTTTGTTTGTTTGGGGTTTTTTTTATTTGTTTTTGTCTGTTTGTGTTTGGTTTTGATTTAGTATTTTTTAAAATTTAATTAATCTTTTTTTCTTGGATTATCTCAACCCCAAATTAAGTACCACAATTACTTTTTTCAGTTTTCGAAAAGGGAAAATAAATAATTTTTTTCTTGCAATTACTCATTAGTGAGAAGGGCAGTGATTGCCTCAGATCTGTAAGCAGACTACAGTGGAAATTATAACACAGTAGAAGAAATGTAAACGACAATTTGGTTTTCCTGGACACAACTCATTTTACAGGCCTGTTCTTCTTTAGGTGGACCTAAATGGCTGCTTAAACTCAGTGAAGATCACATGATCCAGAAACAGCTGCCTGTGCACTCTCTCTTTATGAACTCTTAAGAAAAAAATCCTGCATTTCGTCTTGGTGCCAGCAAAAGTATTAATATGCAATTGGATGCATGTACATCCTCAGCCATATAATGCTTAGTAAACTTTAAACTTTTTACTTAGAGTAAATATAATATAAAAGGCTTTTATAACTGTTTAAAGCATTATACAAAACATCACCAATTTTTTTTTAAAGAACATATTATTTATGCATTTGATAATATTAAATTAAATGTATTTTATTAAAACTTTTTATAATAATTAAGATCATCATAAGAGTATTATCATATGAAACAAATACCACTTTACACAGTCTTATTTCTGTCCTAGAAATCCCACAACACAGTGAAAACCAGGGACTTTGATACTGATGGTGTAGAGGACGCAAATACACCTCACAAGATCTACATTCTCAACAAATGCTCAGACCGTAACTTTGGAACACAGTTGGGGGGAAAGAGACCCAGAAAATAAGAATTAATTACAAACTATTTTAACTTTCAAAATAACACTGTGGTTTCTCTAGCTTCTAAAAAAGCAACATAAGCCAACTGCATTTACATTACCTGTCACAGAAAGGATTACCTGAATTCTAAGGGAGCCTCACATCGAAAGTACTGCACAGTGTCATTATTCAGCAGCAGAACAAATCTTGATTTGAGGCAAGAACTGTCAGCCTTCCTAATAACACAGAATTATGTCACCAGCTGAAAGATGCACAACAGGGTGATCTCTCCAGTTCACAGCATGTTGCTTCATAGTGCAGACGGCATGAAAAACTTCAAATGTCTTACGGCAGGGATGCCCTGATCTCTATTCTATGTAAAAGGAGACATGCTTAGTACATCATTTGAACTGAAATATGGACCAGGAGAAGGATATTGCCACTTTAAAAAAGTCTGTGCAATATAGTGAAGCAACACCCCAGTTTTGGAGAAAACAGAAAACCTGACAAGTTTGCCGTAAATGCCTGTCAAGGAACTACCAGAAAGGTATTTGTGATTCTTTCACAGTGAATGAAAATGAGAATGTAAGTTGGATCCATCTTAAATGTTTTTACACCTGTTCTTCCATCCACAGAATCATGCAGCAGATAAAGTAAGAACTTTATTCTAAATCTATATGTGATATCTTAATTTTCTTTTGACCCTTTAGAAATGCCAAACATAAATAAAAAGGCCAATTGAAGATCTTCCTCATGCTTAGAGGATGCACACTCAGTTTGCATTTCAATTCAATCCCTCTAACTGTGTTTGAAATAGACCTCTCAAACCCTTTCCCACTTACTCATTTTAGTAAAAGTGTTGTGAGCACATTCACTGTCATTTGGTAATTCATATTCATATAATCATGGAATAGTTTGGGTTACAAGGGACTTTTAAAGATCATCTGGTTCCAACTCCCCTGTCATGGGCAGGGGCATCTTCCATTAGACCAGGCTGTTCAAAGCCCCATCTATCCTGGCTTTGAACATTTCCAGGGATGGGCCATCCACAGCTTCTCTGAGCAACCTGTTCCTCTGTCTCACCATCACTCTCATAGTAAAGAACTTCTTCCTTATATCTAATCTAAATCTATCCTTTTTCAATCTAAAGCCATTTTCCCTTGTCCTGTCATTACATGCCCTTTTAAAAAGTCCCTCTCCCAGTAGTCCCCCTTTAAGTATTGGAATGTGCTATAAGGTCTCCTCAGATCCTACTCTTCAACAACCTCAAGTCTCTCAGCCTGTCTTCTTAGGAGAGGTGCTACAGCTCCCTGATCAACTCTGTGGCCCTGCTCTATACTCCTTCCAACAGATCAATGTTCTTCTTATGTTGGGAGCCCCAGAGCTGGATGCAGCACTCCAGATGGGTCTCACCAGACTGGAATAAAAGGGGAAAATCATTATTTTTTTGTTAGGCTGTATCAGCAGTCTTGGCTAAAGTGCTTGTGATTTGTTTAGTGTCCTAAAGTGCTCTCAAACTCTATGACTTTATCTTTTCTGTTGCAATATTGACTTACGAAACATTAAGTTTGAAAAGACATGAACAAAGGTAAAAGTGCATGTAGCACTGCTGCCACAGTGGACACGCCCATGCCAGAAGACGATACTTGCTGTGTCATCCAAACTTCTCCTATATCCATGCAGTATAGAACCATGGATGGCATTGTAAGCATTTACTATACATTTTAATAAATCCAGCCATCCTAGAACACACAGGGAGAGCCAAACCAATGGTAACCCAATTTGTACCACATGCATTTCCAGCACCATTAAAACACATATGTATTACAACAACAAAGCAGACAGAAGTATCTGCAATGTAATGTGCTCCCATAACAACATTACAAAAAGAAAATGTGTGTAAAGAAAAGGCCAATAAAATAAATTTTAAAAAAAATTAAAAAGTGGGCTTTTTAAGTTTAAAAAGGCAATTAAGGCTTGATCAGAAGGAAAAATGCAAGTAGGCTGTTTCACAGAACTATGCAAAAGAACATATTTTCACACCAGCAGGCACGGCTCTGTAGGAAGGATGGGGCAGGTGTTAGAGGAACTGGATGAGAAGCAAAGCAAATGAAGACAGATGAATGTTTGAAAAGATTTTAAAATATTTGGAATTTGAATGGGAGTCAGTGGAAAAGCACGAGCATCAGGCTGCCATTGCCATAGTGGTAATTAATGAATTTTAGAGGTAATTACTGATGTTTGTGAAATGCAGAAAGCTTTTGACAAAGTCTGGGCTCAGATATTTTCTTAAGACAGTATGGACAGAGGCAAAGAAGACTCAGTCCTAAGGGTATATATGAGAAACGGAACAACAATTCTGGTGAAAATCTGGCTATGACAGAATGTATGAGGAGTAATTCCGCTCAAGGTCAGTATGAACACTGATATCTGGTATCATACCAGCACAAATGTTGAATCAGTAAGGGATGTGGGACTGTTAAGACCCTCTTGCCAAACATAAGCAATTTTTCTTCATATATATTCATTACTGCAGGAATGGAAGACTTTAAGCCCTATGTGAATAAATACACAGGTACCCAGTTCAGACACATATAAAATTAACTTTTTATTATTAAGATATCTTTCCTAATTTTGAAAACAAGGAAATTAATTTCCACTGTTATATAAATCATGATGAAGAGGAAAAAGATTAATTGTATCTTCCGTGTTTAATTGCCTGATGAACTTACCCAGGTGTGAAATGAATAGTTTCTTATTTTAATGTGTTGTTTTCAAGGGGCTAGAACTAGTCTAAATAGCAATGATTATGCTCTTATTTCTGAGTGCTTTGAACAAGAATAGCAACTGATGCCTAGCACATGAAAGGCCTCCCCTGACTAGTATAAAATTAATTTACAACCTACTTATGGGACTTTCAAACTTAGAAGACAAAAATATCACTTTGAATGTTAATTTTAAGTATGTAATGTGCAAAATTTTATAAAAAAATAATATTATAGTTCTTTGGTAGTGCAGTTCAAGTGATACGATTCTTTTATGAATTCCACCGATAATATTCCACAGAAGATCCAGAAAATCCAGACATACATCTTCAGAAAATCTTGCAAAGCCTTCCTTCTTGCTATTCTGGGTGAATGGTCCTTCAAGTTCAAGCAGGGATTTCAGTAAAGCTATTGATTTTGCCGTGGAAGATAATAAAATACATGGCAGTGTTGAAGGGTATCAATATAAAATTTCAAAGTAGGTAGAAAGACTAATAGGGAACCAGGTAATGGGAAAAGATGCATTCATCTGTCAAGTAGATTGTAATAGTTCAACCCAATCTCACACCTCCATGTGGGTAAAATAAAATTGTGGTTAGTATACTGTGAAACAACTGAAATTATACTGTGCTGCTTACATCATTGTCAGCTTAAAGTTGTACAGAACCACCTCCTTTCCAGTGCAGCAACCTTATACTCCTCTAAGCATAATGGAGATATGTTATGGCAGACTGGTACATCACAAGGACTCTTCATCCTCTGTTTCGTCTCAGTTTTCACCAAATTAGCAGTCCTGTACACATCAGTGATATGGACAGTGGTGTAATTCTTGTATGAGGAGAAGCATTGGATGTCTCAGAAACATGAGAAAGACATACAGAAAACTTCTCACAGACTAGCCTACTTCCTTTCAACCCATTCAGGTTTTACTATTCTGCCCTACTATTTTAACTAACAGTAGTAAGACAAGAAGGGTTTGGACTCCAAACAAATGATAATAAACCAATTTCAGACTGTCTCAGTGAAAATAGCAGAGGATATAGGCCAAATAGCTTTCTTCTACAATTTTCATTTAGCTTAGATTTGTAAATCCAAGGAAACCTCTGGGTCCTAACAGGAATGAAGTGACAATTTTAAGGTTTTACATGCTAATAGAAGGAAAGATGAAACTTTCAGTGAGATGCTTTCAACTTTTGTTTCTGATAAACCCACTGAAATTTAGTCAAGCTAGAATCTTAAGTCCCTGCTGTGTATGAGTCTCATTGCTTTGCACTCCAGTATACTAATGAAAGTCTTTACATTATTTTACCAATAAAATTGACAGCTAAAATCAGAATTTTTACACCTTTATGTCATTGAGACTTTATGCAAACATAGGTTTTCTATCACACAGACCTTTTATTTTTCTGATTAATGAGAATATCAGAGGATTGAGTAGACTGTGATGCAGTCATGTTTTCCTCTGAGGATGGAAAACAGCAGAAATTGTGCACATAATGGTTCAAAATTCAATTATACAAGCCACAAATAGTCCCTACAGCCTGTCAGAGATTCAAAAAAAATGTCTCCTCCATAATCTTACCCTTTCACACTTGACCATTAAGCAATTTCCCACTTTCTGCGCACCCATGAGGGTTATTCCACTCTATGCTCTTGAAATACTGAGAGAGATTAACACAGCTACAAGACATATACTACTCTGTAGTAATAATATTTTTCCATCTCTGACCTAAGGAAATTGTAACAACAGGAGGTATGAACATTCTGGTCCCAAACATCTATTGCTGTTGGAGTCAGTTCTCAGTGAGACACGAGAATTCCTCTCCTCACGCTTTTCTCAAAACTTCAGTACTCAATTACCTTTTCTCATACCCAAGTTAGTCCAAGGATTCTGGCTAGGATGGGCAGAGCTCAGTTTCAGATGGCAATTTCACTATTAAAAAGGCTCTTCTGGTATAAATGAGCAAAATACACTCATATCATGCTTAGATGTCAAATTAATGGCAAACATAGAAGAGATCAAAAGTACAGTTAGTGAGCATCATCTCATGTGGCTGATGCCACATTACTCTCCACAAAGGGTTTTGGTGGATGAGAGAAGGAATTCCAGGTACATATACTGAATATGAACATACACTGCCTAAGATTTTTTCCTATGGTTCTCAGAAATGATACTATGCTGACTAGTCCACAACAGCTGTGCATACTTCCCTCTCCAAAAACGGGTTAACTCTGCAAAGATCAGCATTAACTCCCACACACACTTCTGCTGGAAATCTATCAGGTTGCTAGGGTAGCATGCTGTGCATAAAGGATGCTCCCTGGCTGTGTACCCACCCGCAGGCACACGAAGCCCTAATTATGAGGTATATATACAGAAGAGTTTCTGTGGGCTAAAGAGAAACATCAACTACTTCCTTTGCTCCATGAGTTACAGACCTTTTGAAGCCTTTTTTTTCCTCCTTTGTTTATGCTTGCATCACCATATGGGAGGCAGTTTCAAACTTTACTTTTATCATTTTGACTAAAAATAATACCTAATTTCTTAGTGCTGCTCATTAATTTAATTTAAAATTCAAAGTAAACAAATCCTGAACAGCAAGCAATAAACTAAAAACTGAAAGGTGGATGATACTGTGCTGTGACAGCAGGACTGCACTTGCTCCATTTCATCACAAGTTTAGATGCTAATGAGACTTTTTTTTCTTTTAAAAGACATTTAGATACTATAGGAAAAGAGCTCTTAATTTTTTGTTGCATTATACACATTTATTAACTTATTTATTTGTTTTCTTTGGCTCGTGATAGGAAGTGGATGAGAGTTTCTTTCTTCAGGTTCTTTTTTACTGTGTTCCTGCTGCACCTATTTCAAGACTTCTTTGGTGCCTACATCCCAAAAAACTTCTAATTTCTTTAAGTCCAGCAACAAGTCATTAATGCTGATCATAAGGATGACTTAAACATCCTTAGAGTATGTCTGCAGTTAAACACAAAGCAAGGGTGCCAGAAGAACTGTCTACTCCTGGCTGCCAAGAGCTTTTATGCTATTTCCATAGCTTTCCCTGCTGCTCCATAACGAAAGTGATGAGACTGAAATTCTTCTGTATCACTACACTAGCACATAAATCTAATTGCCAAATACTTTGACAGTCTCTATATGCCAACATGGAAAATATTCTGAGTTTCTTAAATATCCAACTAAATCATGCAACTTTCTAGAAAATAAAAGTTGAGAAACAGAACAGAACAATCCTGGTACTGAGAAAAAAACAGAGGTGCATTCTTAAACAGCAGAGAGTCACAAAAGAATTACCCTGTGATTTACAGTATAAATCCTTTCCAAATCCATACAGGTTAAAAATGCTAGTTGTCATATTTGTTTTATAACTTAGAATCTTTGTTTTCTTTATGCTTAAGATGCCCTCAGTATATATCGTCACAAGTATAGCTAAATCGATCTAAGAAGGTTAGAGAGATTTATAATGTTGCCAAAGCTGTCATAGAGGCAACAATCATGGAATGTTTCATCCTAAGGACTAAGAATGTATTCTGCTTACCATTTCTTTTAAAGTCTTTTTTTTTCCATTTTTTTCCCCTAAAGTACAAATATCAGTGCTTTCAAAACTAAAAGCTAACTTACTCATAACAATTAGAACAGCAGGGTGGGAATCACAGACAAACATAACACTGACAAAATTGTTTGAAACATTTTCAGATTATGCAATGAGTTTTCATTTTCTGACACCTAGTTCATGTAAACCAATTCCTCCTTAGTTCCTTTCTGTTGCTTTCCTATGCTGATATCCATGTTCACACTGAAGGGGCTTCATCCCCTGATGCTTCATATATCACATAATTGAAGCTGGGCTGCAATTCACCCACAAAAGACATGAAAGACAGCAAGAAAACCTTTAAGTTATATTATGCTACTATATTTACTTCCCTGAAAGACATAGAAACTATAATAACAGTATATTTTTTAACATTGATCACTGCATTGCGCTTTTATTTTAGCCAAACACCTACCACATGACAATTATGATAGGAATTTAGTTAAGTTTTGCACTTCTTTCCTGAAGATCTTCAGCATGTAAACTTCACCAAAAAACTCAAACGAAACACTCAAACCTCAACAAAAAAAACCAACAAAAAAAACCCACAAAAAACAAAAAGCAACAAAACCAATAAAAAACCCCAACCAAACCAAAACCAAACAAAAAACAACAAACCAAAACAAGCAACAAAAAACACAAGCAAAAAAGCACCCATCCAACCAACTGACTAACCAAAGAACCGCCTAAAAACACCTAGTAGTTCTCTGAACACTAAGAAGTATCCTAGCCCTTTCAGGCAGACAGTAGTTTTAAGGTCATTTACACCCAACTGTTCTACTGATACAGGAACTCCTCAAAGGGGAAAACTTCTCATGTTAAGAGGACGAGGCCCCCATATGGATTACAAACCAGAGGTAGCTCATGATTAAAAATATGAACACATTAGAGATTGTCTGCCTTGGCAGTACTCGGAAGAGAATACTCTTTCTAGCCTCAGACAAATGAGGACACAAAGTACTTGGAAAAAGACCATTAGGCAGGTCATAAAACAGAAGATTTAATCTCCCCAAGCATTTCCCTAACAAAGAAATTGCTTAAAGTTTCTGTTTCTGTGTCAGGATAAATGAATTATACCAAAATGTAACAATCTCTTAATCATTCTACTTAAGTATTGTTGCTTCTTCCCAGCACCTTAAGAGTGCAACAATACTGTCCTCCAGCAAAGTGCAGCATCAACAGCAGCCAATGAATTCTAGCTTTGCACTTACTTCAGGATATTTAATGTCTTAAATTTTTGATTTGATACATATTTAAAATGATGTTATAAAAAAATGAATAAAATGAAACTGTGCCAAGTTTCTAAGGTGACATATAAAACTCACTTTTTCTAACCTCATCTTTCATGCTTAGTTTTTAAGTCTTCGTTTGTTTTTTTGGTTTTGGTTTTGGTTTGTTTTGGTTTTGTGGGGTTTTGGGTTTTTGTGGGTTTTTTTGTTGTTGTTTTGGGTTTTTTTGCCAGAGAAAAGGGTCTCTCCAGCTTCTCTCAAGCATGGAGGTAAATATTTATGTGAAGGATTTAATTTTTTATTTAGAATCAGGTAAGTTTCTCTCAGTATCCTTCACTTAAGATGTATTATTATTTTGTACTGGATTCAAGCCTGACAATTGGCTGAATGGCAATGCTCAGAGGGTCACAATCAATGGAGGAGAATCCAGCTGGAGGCCTACCGTCAATGGTGTTCTGCAGAGAGTAATATTGGCTCCAGTCTTATTCAACTTCTTTATCAACAACATGGACAAAAGGATAAAGTGCACCCTAAGCAAATTTGCTGAGGAGGTGGGAGTGGCTGATACATCCGAAGGCTGTGCTGCTGTTCAACAGGACCTTGATAGGCTGAGTGGATAGAAACCTAATGAAGTTCAACAAAGCTAAGTGTAGAGTACTGCACCTGGGAGGAATAACCGAAAATAACAGTACAGGTTTGGGGCTGACCTACTAGAGAGCAGCTTTGTGGAGAAGGACCTGGGAGTTTTGGTGGATAACAAGTCAACTGTGAGCCGGCAGTGTGCCCTTGTGGCCAGGAGGGCCTATGTATCCTGGGGTGCGTCAGGAAGAATGTGGTCAGCAGATCAAGAGAGGTGATCCTCCCCTTCTACTCAGTCCTAGTGAGGCCATATCATCTGGACCATCTCTTATAAGAGACTGTGCGAGCTGGGCCTGTTTAGTCTACAGAAGAGAAGACTGAGAGGGGATATCATCAATATATATAAGCATCTCCATCTCTAGAGACTTTCAAAACACACCTGCACATGTTCCTGTGTAACCTGTTCTGGGTGACCCTCTGATCTCCAGACATCCCTTCCAACCTTAACTATTCTGTGATTCTGTGATTGAAAACTATTTAAAAGAAGGCGAAAAATGATCCATTTTAGAGAACTATGTGTTGAGCTTTGTTCATTATTTGTATTTTTCTCCACCTGTCTTCCTTTGGCATTACAGTGAGCAGCCCTGCTTCAAGATATCAGCTGTCTCATCCATCTTCTTTGTATTCCTTCATTGCATTGCTCTCATATATAAATACAAAAATCTGAAACAGAAGAATCCAAAACTGTCTCTAATAGGCAAGCTTAGTGAATGAAGAATAAACTCTAGGGGGACAAACACAGGGAGAAACTAACTACTGCTTTTTACATTTTCTTTCACATAAAACCAGACAGAAGCTAGTTTGCCCTGGGCATTTTTCTTTAGACATTGTGTAGAATACGTATTCTTGTCCATTTATATTCATCAGACCTAAATCTGGAAACTGCTATGATGCTGACAATGAACCAGAGACAGACTCTAACTCCTGTGTTGCTGCTGTGTATGATAATGTGATCTCCATGACTGGAAATTTTCTTGATGCCCTTCTACAGTGTGAAGATGGTATCAATACACCTGAGTGAGATTAGCAACATCCACTCAGTTTCCTACTCAGACATAACAGAGAATGAAATAAAAGGCTAAAAAACACCACTCTCCTCAAAGAACTCTTTTGAAATACTTCCTGGTGTATAACAGGAGTGAACCAAATATTTTCTGCTGCTCCTCAATTTAGACATAAAACCATTAAAAAACCAGTATCCATTACTCATCAAGCAGAGCACATAATTGGAATGAACTGCATTGCTTGTTCCCAGGAGTTCTGAGGTATCCACTGGGCCTCCAAATGAGGCCTTTTTCACCATTTTGGGGATGTTATGTAAGCTATTTGGACAAAACATCATTTATTCAACATTCCATAGATTTTGCAAGTTGAAGAGAAACAAATGGTGCATGCATTATGTTTTCTGCTCCTTCTATTCACTGAGAATGCAGGATATTAAAAATTTTAAGCACAGACACTGCTAGACTTCAAAGTGGGTTGATAGACCCCCCAACAATCACATTATCAAAGTCATATTAGAAAATATTACAATGATGATACACCTCTGAAAAGCAGGAATATTACAAAGATGGGATATTACAGACTCATCCAGCATGAAATCTGCAACTTGTCACTCACTGAAACAGTTATGGAAAGCCAGAATGGTAACACAGAAGGAAGGACATTTTCAGAAGCATATTTCACATTAATAAAATTCACTGGATATAGGCAAATAAAATAAATAAAAAACAAACCAAACTAAAACCAAAAACAAACAAACCACAAAGAAACCACTTTCCTAATGGCTTCTTACACTAACTCCTCTTAAATGTGACAGAAAATTCAACTTTTTCATATCTGCCTCAGATTTTACATTAGTATTTCTGTTCCTTGTGTTTGTCAGCACTTTCCTATCAGCATTTTCACTGAAGTTTATGGTTTGCTCTAAAGGGCTTTACATGTGTATTTACATGTGGTATATAAATGAACAGAACTTCAAAGTGAATGATTGAATATTAAATAAATCAAAAGTATAGTTTCAAACCACTTAAAGTGGAAAAGTATGGCATTTATAAAACTGTCAAATTCATTATTCAGTGTATTTACTTTCCTAATACTGATCCCAGACTCTGCAAAGCCAAGGCTATCAGTATACCAATAAAGGAAGGTAGAACACTGCAAACTGCTTTGTTTTTCCTGCAAGACATTAGTCAGGCATAAGTTAAGCTCAGGACTATATCCTGCTTTTCCACAAAGGCAGGTAGTCAGAAATGACAGAGAAACAGAAAAATTCAAACACAGAGATTCAATTTTCACCAAAAACATTCCCAAGGAAGAATACTTCCCATGGAGAAACAGGAAAGCAATGGAAAATCTGCTATCCCAAGAACCTGTCACAATATGCAAAAAACCCACAAGCTAAACCTAAAGAACTTCATGTCTAAGCAAGAATAAACTTTTTATCAAGTGAATTACTACATTTCAGGGCAATAATTAAAATAACATAATGCAATAAAATACTGATATGTACGGTGATAGGGGAAAAAAAAAGTTTTTAATTATATAGTCAAAAAAGTCCAACTAAGTAGGGATGAAGATAAAAACTGGTTCAAAAATGTGTGATGAAGAATGCAGTAGTCACAGAAAAAAGGATAAGAAAACACAGAAAAAAAAAGAACAGAGGTGTTTTTTTTTAAAACCCTTTTTTAAAAAAGGTATCAAAATTCTGAATAAAAATTCTAATTCCAGTGAGGATTTTTGGACATCATTTAATTCCTATGATTTATTATTTCCTCAATAGAACTACTGCACTGAGACACT
This sequence comes from Campylorhamphus procurvoides, assembly GCA_013396655.1. Classification (NCBI taxonomy): domain Eukaryota; kingdom Metazoa; phylum Chordata; class Aves; order Passeriformes; family Dendrocolaptidae; genus Campylorhamphus; species Campylorhamphus procurvoides. The sequence goes on along the minus strand of WBMV01002331.1, from coordinate 106,883 downwards.
GTGGTTTTATATTAATAGAAAATGATAAATGCCACTGCAATCAGTAATACCAAGTTTCTCTTTCATCAGCTAGTGGTCTGGTGCTGATCAGATGATGAAATCAAGGGGAGTGAATTGGGAAACCAGCTGGAGAAAGCATTTCTAATATGATTTAAAACAACAACAGAAACAGAGGAGCTTTCTCATTTTTCTTTTGTTCATTTCTATATGCAACAGTGTGATTTCATTTATGAAAAGTGTGCATAAAATCATTACTAACCATTCCCTCTCACAGGGGATCCAAATAGAGTGTAAAGATAAGATCTTGGGGGTTTTATGTCCTACCTTGTATTTTTACAACAGTAAATAGACATCCACAAATTATGAGAAATCAGTGTTTTTATTCTTTTCCACTCCATCAGTCAAAAATCAGTAAAGGACACCATATCCCTTGGTTTGTGAATTGAGTGAATGAGTTTGACAAGACTAAAGGATCACCAAAAGATACATAATCTCCCCTTCATTAGATTTTGCACAACAGTGACTACAGAGAGCTATGAATGCATAGTATTATGAATAATGAAACATCTGTGAATTACATAATGTCACTGTGTTCCAAATGGTATGCATATATTATCACACAAACACAGGCTGGTACTTATTTAATATAAAATCAGCAAAAAAATAATGGTGTTTTTCAAATGACCTGGAAGTCCATTATGGTCTCCAAATCTCACATATTACACTAAGGAATGTGATGCTATTGTTACACCACAATTAACAATAGTCACAGCAACAGCTCATAATAACAGATAGCAATATCTTTGGGAAATCAAACTATTTTAATAAAATGGTTTAAGGAAGTGTAGTTTCTTCTTGTACTTAAAACTGCCTGGAGTCTACAGGAAAAAAAAAGAAAAGGAAAAAAAAGAAAAAAAACAAGCCAGACCAAAAAAAACCCCAAAACAAAGAAACAAACAACAAAAAAACACACACACACACACACACAAAAAGAGCCAAAACCAAATATAACACTTCATACTGCCATTGAAATGCAGAAACAAACTGCTAGCACATGGCACCTTCGGACAATCAGAAAAGTGCTTCCTTGTATCACTGCAGACTTCACACAGCTTGATTGGAACCCTGTGTTTTAGATGTGCCCCACCACTGCCCTGGTGATAAATCATTTTAGCATTTGCATGCTTGCTGTTAGCTTTAATGAATGATGTGGTGCTTCTTCATTGCTGAAGCAAGGCTTCTTTTTAAGCAGCTATGGTAGTCTCTTGACAGTGTAATACAGATATGGATCCATAATTATAAAGGGAAGTCAAAATTATGATTTCTCTTCTGTATAGTCTTCTTAATGACTAGTTCAGAAAAAGGAACATAGAACTATTGTTTCAAATGCAAATCCGAAACCCCTGGAGGTTTAAATTAATACTACATTAAAAAAAAACAAAACACCATTTTGCTGTCTCTGTGAAACCTACTCTTTCAGTTAGTAGAAACACATCACTTAGTAAAAATACAAAGTACTTCATTATTCCATTATAGTTTGATACCATTAATTAGAAAAATCTTTAATAAGAAGTAGCACACTGTCTATTCTCATGTAGCCATACTTTACATCAGACAATTTGACAATTTACCACACTGAGACCTGTTTCAAACCCTTCTGAAATCACTGACACACATTTTCCTTTTACTTTCTTGAGTCACAAGATGGCTTTTAAAAGTCAAAGGCTTCTAAAAGCACTCCAAGCTTATCTAACAACTGCCCCCTCTAATGTTATGACCTCCATGGTAAGATAATGTAGAAGAGGTTCATCCAGTATAAGAACTGATGCTCTAGGATTCATTAAATCAACAGATGGCCTCAGGCTATGTGTATTTAAAGGAGATTTTAATTTTTAATGAAAATAATTTCAGATTGGGTATGTAACCAAAACTCAGGTATATACTTGATCTTATCCCAGAAATAATTCGAGATCATCCAGGTTACCATATGGACTGTATTCCATTCCTCCTATTAAAAGTAGATTACAGAAGGGCTAAAGCTACTTATGATATTTCAAGCTTACTGGTATTAATTTGAATAAGATAATAGATGAGGGAAGAATGATTGGCAGCCATTCCAGCTACACAAAGTACAAATCTCTTCAGCAGAATTTCAATGGATTGCAGAACTGAGTATCAAAAGATCCAGTGATAATTTGATCTTCTATTTTTTGATATAGTAGTACCTCTTTAAGTAACATTATTCACTATATTTTAAAAAAATGCCATATTTATAATCTGTGTTAAAATGCAATACTGCAAAGAAGTATGAAAATTTGGATACTTTGCAACATATAGTCTGTCAATGTACAAAAACTCATGAAGAGTACACAGTGATTTACAAATTCTGTATGAGGTTCCAGCCATTGATATCCATGTCTGGGGACAAGAATTCCAACTGGCTTTTCTTTCCTTGTTATGGCATGTAGGGAAGCAGCTGATGCAGCTGTACAGGCCCTGAGAGACAGATGCACAAGCCGGAGAGATGAGACAGATGTCCAGATCTTCCCACCTGTCGTCTGACTGAATTCACACTGGTTATTGCAAGATATGGATAACCATTTGTACATCTGTTTAGTACTGACACTTCAGGGTCATATTTTCTTAAAGAGTTAGTCACTAGAGTTATATTAATTACTGGAGTAATAGTCAGCACTTTTGAAAATTCAGCCCTATTTCCTACATACACTGTAACAGTGGTTGTAAGTCTCTCCAGATACAGATCAACAGGGCCAGAATCTCAGAAATTCAGCAGAGTCAGTTAATAGTGCACTATAACAGAACGTTTTTACTATATTTACAGTAAATTATACAAAAAATTGAAATGGTTACATTTCAAAAAACAACTGCCTTTTTTTTTCATCATATTAATAGAGGGGAAAAAAGTCAGTCTTCTGAAAATGGCAAAGCTGAGATGACTATGCCAGACCTCAAGATTATAAATTTTTAACTTCAACATAGAAAAGCACTGCATGTGTGCAGATGAAGAGTGTCCCTAAACTTTATATTAGGACATCAATCAGAAAATTCCCATTGACACTCACAGATCACGAATAGTATTTACTTAAGCGGTCCTTACACCCTGTAATGTAAGCTCTCATACATATTTTAATACAACAGACAGTCAAGGCACAGAAATCTAAGGTGACTTCTTTCACCCCAGAATAGCAGGTCAGTGTCATCAGCAAGAAGGCAATGCAAGATCCCCAATTTCTATTTCTCAGTTCTACGTAGCAGATTCTTCATTTGAAATTACTGCAGCTCACAGCATAAATGCAGCCTTTACTAAAGTAGGCAGTAAGACAGAAACATGTCCCATTGTATGCATGTTTTATATACAAGTAGAAATCTCAAAAAAATATCAAGGGTATTCTAGAAAGTTAATGGATGAAGTGTCAGTTCAAAAATCTTGCAAGACTTGTTAATGTATCCTGTTCTATCATCACTTACAGTAATAACTTCTGTAAAGTAGAGGTCCTGACATTACTGTCTGACATCCCACAGTTGTAAACCCTAATTTTTAAAGCCTTTTTTTACTTTGAAATGTATTGCAATGAGCCACAAACTCAATCAAACATGCCACAAACTCCACCAAAGGCACTACAAATTAATATAAAAATCACCCTAACAACATGTATGAAACCAGTGTGTATTTGTCAAAAGTTATCCTATTCAAAATAACTTTTTGAGTGAAATCAAAATCTGTCTGGTGCTGCTCACTAACAGTTCTAATGTCAGTGAGAATAATTCAAAGCAAAGTGCAGAAGGCTGCATGGAAGTGTTCCACAATACAGTACAAAATGAAACTGTGTTATATTTAAAACCTAATGCTATATTTAAAAATTAAATTTATTTTTCAAATGGGAGATAAAAAATTAAAATACAGTTTATTACTATTGTACCTATATCTTTGCCTTATTATTTCAGTATCAATGCCAGAAATTAACACCATCAACATCAGAAAAATAAAGGAAAAGCAGATACTGCTCCAAGAGATTTTGTTGGATTTAGCTCCCTGCACAGATTTCAGGTTCTTTGGGAGTGCTCTGATGTCAGTACCAGATTCAGGCACAAGCTTTGCTCAAGAGGTATGGTCAGATTCATAAAAATATTCAAACTGATCATCCCTGAAAGATCAAAACCTGAACTCAACAGCTAACCAGCAATTATCAACTCCTTATCACAGCAAGATGCTCAGACCAACTTCACATAATTTTAGGTATCTGAAACACAAGGTGAGCATGACGTAATGCCACAACATGACATGAATTTTACAGACACATGTAATTGTACTATTTGCATTTTCCTTTCACCATCCTCTTTGCACTATAAACTCTTCATCACACATAGGAAACACCTGACTAATTACATCAGGAAGTCTACCCTTTTTATTCCACAACACTGTCTATAGCTGCTTCATTCAGGTTCCCTGGAGCTTTAATTCGAAACTTTCTAATGCCCTCCACAGGGAGTATTTCAAAATGAGGGATGGAAGCAGGATGAAGGCAAACAAGAAAAACACTGAGTCTCCCACAGCTTCTCTAGTTTTCTCTTTATAATGTAGACTTCTCAGGCCAAAGCTCATGCATCACTGTGTCACTGCCAGCCCTGAGTACATAATCAATGGTTTCACAATACTATTGAATTAGTTGCTTCCACACTGTTTTTTCTCAAATTTGTTGGAAGTGCTTACCCACTAAAAAAGTCAATATATTCACACTTCATGCTCATTAAATACTTGTATAAAAACAGATATGCTATCTGTATTCGAAATCAACTTAAAATATTGTTTCATTTGCTTGCCTAGCATGATGTTTTAGAAAAGAATAAAGGTAACCCCTAAAATATTTTTTTTCCTAAGTGCAGCATGGTTAAATTTAAAGCATTCTTTGACAAAAATGCATTGAAGTATATATACAGCACTGTCCCATATACATAATGATGAACACTAAAATCTGTTTCAAAAAATTTGGCCAGGAGGCAGTTTATAAATCTTCAGCAAAAAAGGATTTGCTCTGAAAAACAGTTCTCCCAACTTCAGTGAAACAGAAGACATTGAAGTATTTCTACTGTATAACACAACTCTTTACAAACGTTTCTATGGATCTCATCACCACACCTTGAAAAGAGTTCACAAAACAAAATGGATCAAACTATTTTCTCTTACTGAAATAATGAAAATTATTATCCCTTCTCACAGTTTAGTCCCCAAAAAAGCAGGTACTAGTGGCAGACCTAGGACTGGAGACTGAATCTTCTGGATTCCAGCTCTTTAACAACTAATACAAGCCTAGCTTTCTACCCCTCAAGAAATTGAACTGTGAGGTTAGTAAAGCCAAATACATGAACTGTCCTCTATCATTAAATGTATGCTAAAGGAAACCAAGTGAGATGAGACATTTCTACCTAAACGTGTTCATGTTAACTGACTTTAAACTTAAGTGCAGAAATGTTTTGATCTTGAACACATATAAATTCCTCTGAGATCAATTCTCTCAGTAAACTCAGGGAGAGAGACACCAAAAAGGGTTTCGGCTTAAACATTAGAAAACTAACTCAGTCTGAATGAAAGGGTGCCCACTTCTCATTATAAAATCTCTCAATTATGACACTGTCTGGCTAACTTAGGTGAGATGCCAAACTTTTCAATAATCATAAATCGCCTATTAAAATCATGCATGTGTAAATGGTTATGTGCTACTTTTCCTAAAGGGAAAAGCTGAGACTGGGGCAACTCAGGCTAGAGGTTTTTTTTTACTCTCTGTATACTTCTAGCATTCTCTCAATACAGGGGTGGATAACACAACTAATTCATCATTCTTCTGGCAGTAAGAAGGAAAATCAGGTGGATATTTATGATACAGATCTATGCCCACTCAACTTCTGAAGTTACCCAGTCTATACATGACTCTTTTGCTTATATTTGCTAAAATAAAATTGCTCCAGACAATATTCAAGAAGTGATACTTTTTATCCAGAAACAACAACTTTCTGCATACAGTTTAATGGTTTAGAGAAAGGCTATTTTGTTGTAAAAGCCAATTGAAAATCTTGCTACTTTCCTGAATAGGAACTCTGCAAAATATAACATAAAAAGAAAATTAAGCCTGATTGATAGGCCCAGAGTACAATTAGGTTTACTGAAATACTTCAGAACATTTTTCCCTGTCATATTTCTCTGAGATAATATAGAAATAAATATAGCATTAATATGCACAACCAATAAAGAATTTTTATTTTTAATTTGGCCTGGTTGGCACTTACTATTCAAGATCATGTTCCCACGTTAAACTGACACTTTAGTGTGAAACATAAACTGATTTGTAAGAAATATAATTTTAAACTAACCTTGGAAACATTAATACCTTTCTTGAATTCCACCACTAAAGACTCCTGAGGGCTCTGTGGTAACTGCTAGGGGACATAGCAAAACTTGTCTTTTTTTTTTTTGCCTCATTTGAAAGGGCAACAAACTTTTTTCCTGTGATAGATAGCTATGATGCCATTTCTAGGAACAACAGATCAAAAGAAAACTCACTGTTGAAATAGTAATCTACTGGGCTATGATGAAAAATAGTAATTTGATTGTAGTTTCTTGATATTTCAGGAACACATTCTAACAAAAACAAATGGCTTAATTTCAAGCAATGAAATGGTAGGTACGTTCATGGTGTTAGAAAGGATTATTTAAAGCATTCTTCACATATAGCACTCTTAATGTAGATTCTTGTAAAATATTGAGAACAGTATAGAAAACAGGATTTCACATAACTGTAGTTTTCCCTAAATGTAATGCCAAAAGTCAAATATAATGTCTGCAAGCACAATAGTTTATATTTTTCTCCAGAGAAAGGGAGATAATATTGAGTTTGTAAGAATGTATAATTAAGTATATATTGGAAATTTAAACGTTGCCAGTGCATTTGAGAGTACAAAGCTGTCTTTTACTAGCTCAGCAAAATTCAGTCAACTGAACGACTCTCAAACAGTAAAATGAGTAATGGGTTAAAGCATGAATTGTCACACCAGACTTTTTATATGATGGCCGGATGAATTCAAGCCTCTGTGCTTATGGGCCTAAAAGAAGCTTGCAGGAAGAGCAGGGAAAGAGGTTTTCTTATAAGCCTGAGAAATCTCAAGTGAAGATTTTAAATGGTTTACCAACCTGTACAGAAACTATGTATTTAAATTAAATTTTATTGTTCACCCTGAGACTAAAATGTAATGTGAGTAGTGGAAGTTTGCTTAATTTAATCCTTTAGTCTAGGTTTGACTCAGTTGAGTCCTACTGAGAAGACCACACCTACTTCTCCATCTATACAGAAATTGCAGTTGGCATAATTAAGAGTCCCTCTACAAACTATGACATTAAGCAGTCCCTTGAAGAAGAACCATTAAGAAGAAAAAAGAGGATGTGCCACATAGATCTATTTTCCATTGTTTGCCACTTGGCATAATATTTCTACTAATAATTTACCTAACTCGAGTTTTAACTAGCTAAAACAAATTGCGTATCATAACTTCCCTGATAGTTTTCTACTGGCATGTCTTCTTCTTTCGTGGTCTTGTATAAACCGACTGAAAATAAAACGATACTGACAGAAGAGTGATCTTTACTCATGAAAACAATCTCTGCATTTATTTGGCCTATTCATATGAGTAAGCAAGTTAAATTTGGCTTTAAAAGCTCTAACTTAATCTTGTAAAAGATAGGAAAATGAGAGGCATATGGATGCACTTTTTTTCCCTCATCCATGCAGAACAATGGCAAACAGAATGTCACTTGTCACAAATATCTTTCACTCCCCACTTTCTAACATAAAAAAGATACTACCCAACAATGAAGCAGCCGTAGGAGGCAAAGAGGGAAGAAATAGCTCAAAAAAAAGCTATATTACCACTTGTAATTCTGAAGCTCTCAGTGTCTTGCAAGTTGATGTCACATAAGAAAAAACTCCTCATTTGGTTTCCCACTGTTTTGCTGCCCTTTTCCCATCGGTGTTGTAGCAGGAGGCAATATAAAAGTTCTTTTATTCCATACAAACTGCTTGACTGCTAAACTCTCTGAAATCTGAAAATTACAGTAGTTGCATGATTTTTTTTAAGGATTCTCTCTTCATAATTGCTTCTGACCAGAAAATTAAATACAGAAGAATGAATTTGCAAAGAACACAGAAGACACAATTCTGATTTCATTCCCAGCTGAAGAATAATTTTATTGAAACAGAGTTGCTGTATTTGAGGTAAGAATCTGACCAGCGGTCCTTAACATTTCCTTTACATGTTCCAGGTTAAACTTTTCTCTAAGATAATATCTCTATTCAGAAAAAGGCTGAAAATTTCACAAATATATTTTTATACTTAATGTGCTTATTTCTGCAAAATGTTACATGTTAAATATTTTGTTAAGTTGTTGTTTTTTTTTCTTCCCATCTTTAGGTATACTTTATACTTGCTCTGAAATATGGTCAATGGACTGCGGGTATTTAATATGTCATTTCTAAGCATTATAGAATTAAAGAAGACAGCTAGAAAATGCAAAAGAAACAACCTGTATGCTGATATTTTTAACAAAGCTGTTGGCACCAACCTTTATAGGTTCTCTGATACTTCTAAACAATGCATTTCAATAGAGAGCAGTGGTTTTCTTGGTCTCTTTTGCATCTTTTTCCTTCTCATGCCTGTATGCTTTAATTTTATTTCTCTGTGTATTTTGTTAATTATATAGGTTTCTTTTATGTAGAATTACTAAAGTTCTCAATGTGTTCTCCTTTCAATGAGTTCCAAACTAGCAATCAAGGTTAAATAAACAATGTACATGTAGAAAACTCAAATCAATTCAAAAATGAAAGAATTGATTTTTTTATTTTAATTTTGTTCATTGATTTTGTTCAAAGGAAACAAAATCAATATAGTAGCAGCATACTGACTTTGAAGTTTGATAATAGATCTCTGTATAATAAAGAGGTCAAAACCCCTACTATATCATAAATTCTTCCACTTGGAACTAATTACTACAAATGGAAAAAAATGGCAGACTATCAGTTTTGAAAGCATAAACACAAAGGGTAAGCTAATTCAGACATAAATGCATAACAATCAGAGGAGAAAAAGTATTTTTCTGCGTTGTTGTTCATACAGTTGAAAAGCCATATTATGAAGGCAAGTGATAATATATAGCCTCATTACAAATATAATTTAGTTTCCTCACAGTTATAGACAGGCTAGAGGTGAAACTTGAATAGTAGGTAGTAGTTGGGTAGAAGTTATGCTTTATTAATAAGAAAAAGAGCTTGTTGAAAAATTATTAATACTTCAAATATCCTCTTTTGTTGCTCCCTACGATGAAGGATATGAATAAATGAATTATTTAGGAGAAAACATTCAGCCTCTAAATCATAAGCTGATATATAGTGTAATATCCAAATACAGATATAAAATGAATATAAAAATTGGTATATGCATACATAAAATTGGAGCTGGCACTATAGTCTTTGTTTTTATATGATGTATATAGCTTAATAGTGACTGCGGAGTCAGAGGTTTTCCTTATGTGTGGTTTTGATATTGGCAATTGTACAATCCTCAATACAATTACTATAGTCTGGAGTGCTCTAGCCAAGTGAATTCAGCTGTCTTTAGCAACCAAACTTGGTGTGTATACATGCCAGTCACTCTTGATTTCCCTATTTGCTGGTAGAGACATTTAGCATGTTTTGGTTTCTTCTCTGTATCTACCTCAATTTATTTGTTGAGCCATTTCTCTCAGCAAAATCTGAAGGAAGCAACACTGCTTGCCCTAAATCCTTTCCCACACTATTTCATGTCCCCAAGCAAGACAAAGATTTTCAAATACTAAGACATTATCTGGATTTTTCTTTTTTTTTTTTTTGCTTTGCTAATCTAGCACATCATCAGGGTTGGTTTTTGGGGGTTTTTTTTCAGCAAACCACAAATACTTCATTAACTCTAATACTGAAAATTTAATCTTTTTCACACCCATCTCCCAGTTACTAATTCAACCAATCATCTAATCAAATTTCAGTCTTTTCAAAAATGAAACAAAGAAGAAATTGTGAGTGTTTCATTCTATTCATACTCCTAAATTAGATGGTATTTGATCCTGCTCCTCCACTTATAATCATTTCTGCTTACCAAACCTTTCTCACATACCATTTGTTTTCCTGCTTTGCATCCTTGACTCCATTCATTCATCTCTCCAAATGCATCCAAAATGTAATCTGAATCTCTTGTTTTCAGGGGGTTTTAACATGATATATCATGGGGTTTAATTTATTTTATTTTTTTCCAATAGCTTTACTTTCAAGATGCACTTAGTTCTGCAGTAACCCTGCCCCCTGGGAATCAATTTCATAACATAAGAGTAAAAGAGTTCATGTAATTTGTGATCCAACATCCCTTAGAGTTGGAGTTTTATTTCATAAATAATTCACTTACAAGCATATACATTCATTTTACATGATTCCTCAATGTGGTCAGGGTGCTGCGTAGTCTGCATTGTTTCCACCTACAAAAAAATACAAAAATATATGTCTGCTTACAGGGATGTGAGTAGGGTTTGGCTAAACTAATCCTCTGTCATGGATCTTATTAGTGAGCAAAAAGATTCCTCTTCTCTCCCTTAGGTCCAAACATACTCCATAAAATAACTATTTGGCAGTGAAGACAGAATACTGTTGCATATTGACTAAGAAAAAGAAGAAATTAAGTGAACTATGCCCAAAAACAGGCCGGGTTTAAGTAATAGAGAAATGGCAGTGATGTATACATTCTCCCTTTTCTTACCTAGAGTTACTGTAGACATAGTAAAAAATAATATATATGTCTGAGGTATCAGTGATGAGCCTAATATTTCTCCATTAAGTGATGGGATAAATAGTGCAGCTTGGATATCTGAAAGAAGCAAAGAATGGGAATTTTATAAGAAAACAAACAGGCAACACCTCTTTCCTTTCATCCACCTCACCACATCACCAAATAAAAAGGAGTTAGCAAAACAGATTTGGAGGACAACATAAAACATACAATGACAGTTCTGTGAACATCTACATTCTCCAAAATATCAGGTATCAAGTATTATGTTACAAGGTGGACATAAAGATAATGGAGGACTAGGGGAGAACCCGCTTCCTTTGAATCAGTTTGATTAAGACGTTTGTGAAGAAAATGAGACACTAAAGAGACATGCATGTCTACTGATAAACAGTGAGCTTTCTGTCCAATATATTCTTCAAAAACACACCTTAAAATATCACTCAGAAATGGGTCATCCACACAAAAAATATGAACCCATTATTGTTGGTTACATAACATGTTTGGTTGACAGTCATCAGTCTTTTCAGCTTTTCCAGTACTCTTGTAGTATTAATAATTTCAATTTATTTTACATCACTGACTACTACATCCTTATTTTAATGAATCATTTCTTCTAATCTATTACACATATGTAAAGTTAAAACTAAATTACACAAATGTAGGATACCAATGTCAAGCATCTCTATAAAGCAGCTTTTACTCTATGAAAATAATCCATAAAAGACTTCCAAATGTCTTCAAATAAGTAACGTCTGTTCCTCAATCTAAATACAATCTTCTTACAGGAATCCATCTGGGACAAGCAAGCAAAAACATTCTGCTTTGGTTGCAGAATATATTTACACTTCAGTAAAATTCTTCTTCATCATCAAACCAATTATATACAAATCTTTTTGTTCAGTTTACACTGTCTTAGCTTGACTAAACAGCAAAAAAAATCTCTAAACTGGCCAAAAATATTCAATAGCAATACAGGTAATGCACCTATCTATCCATCTGTTTTGATCAATCTATCTCTATTTTTTCAGTTCCTTGAGTACCTCAAAGTTCCTAACTTCAACAGTTGTTCATATATATATATATACACATACATACATATAAGCATTTTTATAACTTTAAGGAGAGTCCATTCACTGGAATAGTAGACTTGTCCAGTATGCAATCAACAAGGATATGCTAACATGTATTTTAAATTCCTTTCTCAAAGATAAAAACACAATCATGAGCATTTGCTGCATTCATAAGATAGTTCTGAGGTCAAAAAGGTTTATAGATGTAACATTTCTGCTATAATTAGAGCTCTTTTCTATGACAGATACATATATTAATTTTTTTTAGTTAACAAATCAAATCATAAATCAATGCAAGAAAAAACCTAAAACAAATGAAACCAAGTACCTGGCACAGACTAGAAAATATGTTGAATCAAATATGCAATATATTATATCCTTAAGACTCAAATAATCATGGTGGTCTCAGTCTGTGTGCCTGTATTACCTGCAGTACCTCTGATGCAGCATTAAAAGTGAAGAATGACAGTGCAATTTGTTGTGCCTCTCTACATTAAATCTTAATGAGCAACAGAGTTTGCATCGCCTGCCACTCTCTGGCATTCACTGTGCAGGCACAGAGAGCAAACTGATGGAAGGCCTTGCATCTGCACTGTAAGTGCTATGCACCACATGGCAACCTGACACAATGCTGGAGAAAACAATGCTTTAAAATGCTCAGCAGTACTCAAAAATATGTACAGCAGGACTCCAAATATAGACTCAAGACAACTTCACACCCAAAACACATTCTCATCTTCTGTGTCATTAATGTAAATGCAGTAGAAGAATCTTGCAAATTTCCAGAAAATTGCTATTACTGTCTAGTTCTCCCTCCTATTTACTGGCATAAAAATGCACATACACCAGAGTTAAATCAAGAATTGAGAGTTACTACCTCAGTTTTTATGAGCAAGATGCTTTGCAGCTCTCCACTAATCCAATCCCTAACACTAAAATACAGGCCTGGAAGTTTCTTATTACATACTAGGTCCACTTTCTGCTTGTCACAGGCATAATCTCACACATTTTCTTGTTAGGTTACAATACTCTTGCATGAATATTTCATTGGGAAATCATTTCCAGAATTGCAATGCTCCAGTATATAAAAATTAGTGTAAATACAACCTCAAATTTATTCATGGGTATTTATATATGTTACTCCTTTTTCCTTAACTTACATATTCATTGCCATTGAGAAGTGACCTTTCAGTATTAGTGATACACATTTACTACTATATGCAATTATTTTTCATTAAATAAGTGAGAAGTCACACTTTAACAGAGTATAGGTGATCGTAGCCATAAGATATTGTTAAAAATGCAGAATGATTAACTTCTGCAAGCACCTTTTTATAATTTTTTTGCCAGTCATTTCACTTTATTCTTAGCACTAAATCTCTGTCTGTAAATATGTTATGATTGCAATATATATTATATATTGATCTGATTGATGCATGTGTATGACTAAAAATGTGACACATTACAAGTTTCTGCAAGATACAACATGTCTTAATTGGAACTGAAAAGCACAACATGCTCATTTTTGCCCACTACAGCAAATGCCAGATAAAAATATATCTCCGTAGATTTCCTGTTACATTTCACAAGATGTTTCTAACCTATTTTTAAACTTTTTTTATACACATAACTTCATTTTCAGTTTGTTGCAAAAATCTAAAAAGAATATGGTGAAGTATAGTAAGTGTATTGAATATATTTCCTTAGACTATATATGCTATATAAGGAAAGGCAATTCTTAAACAAGAGAAAATGAATCAGTAAATAACATATTCAATATCTTTATGTTGTGACATTTTTACAGTATTTGTGAATCATTAAAGGCCATATATAGCGTAAAAAATAGGCAAATTGAAAATCATGAATGGCTTTTCTGAATAAGAAATGAATGAGGCCTGCTACACATGATCACAGAGAGATGCATAGCTAATTTAATATAATAATTTAATAATTCTGAAAATGAAAATTAAAAAGAAGTCAAAGAAACCAGCTTAAAAAGGTAACACACCTAGAGTTAGTGCACAGTTTAACACGACTGTATGTAGTCTCATTTAACATCATTAAATTCAGTTTGCCATATTTTTATTCTGTGATTACTGCCAACTCCTGCACGTTATGTAAATCAAGTCCATCAAAACTAAGCTTTCCAGTTCTTACCAAAGCCAAAAAAACCCAAAAATTTATCATTTTAACCCATCATTACAAGCATAAAATTGATAAAAGAAATATTTGTCATTCATTACCTTTACAAACTCTCTGGTTTATTGATTTCTTGTCCACACTATGCTTGTGAATGAATTTTGAACACTTAGGAATCTGTCAAATCCCACCACTTCCTATTAGGATTACGTTCTTTTCATAGTCACACTTTGCAGCAATATGGTGACATATCAACCAGTCCTCATGTTAAACACTAGAGGATTGCTGGCTCACAAAGACAGTGGTTAGAGATGGAAGAATTGTGTCCATGCCATTGACCTGAAATTAATTAATTCATCCCCACAAACTAAAGAATCTCTAACTTAAAAAAACAAACAAACAAAAAAAACAACCAAAAAACCCCACACACTTAAATATTCAGGAATTTGTTCTTTCTAAACAAACCCAAAATGTTGTAAATTAATAGTAGACAAATACCTTCTATTAGTAATAAGTAGGAACAAAACCCAAAGTATAAAATATCCCATTTAGCTCTCTAATCTACTGTCACACAGGCAGCATAATTAAAAAAAAATTACATATTTAATGCTATTTATACCTCACCATTCCTGAAGCACAGAACTGTGTCCATTAGAATCCATTATAAAGATATTATTATTCTAATTTCAGCACATATGAATTGACTTATTTCAGGTCAACCATGTTCAGAAATACAAATTCCCACAGTTTTTGAAAGCACAGAGAGGAATAACATAGGATTAATCTACCTAAAAAGCCTCGATAATGCAAACTTCCATATGGTTTGCATTTGACTTACATAATATATTTATCCAAATTCTGTCACCTTGCTCTACTGAACTGCTTTAAGAAGCACTGTAATAATAAGAATGATATCTATTTTATTTATTTATTACAATCTTAAGCCAGCAACACCTGGATCTCCTTAAAAACTGAGCAATACTGCCATGTCAAGAAAAAAAATGTTCACAGAAAAACAGCAGCGCAAGTACTGATATCCTTAGATGCCTCTGCTGCTGCAAACCTCACAGTGAGAGGTTTTGCTGCCCTTTAAACAGCTTACAGAACATGATCTCGGTGTAGATAATGTTACTAATAGTTTAATCCATCATTAAGAAACTAAGGCATTAAAAGTGTGGCCCATGTTTTGTTGTTGTTTCTATTTCCCTCTTCTTAGGAGTACACAAACATATTAGAAAGAAAATATCTGTATAATTCTATGATTCCAGACTGATGAAGTTCCATTTCAAAACTAGCATTTCAAAACTGACATCACCTCCCCCTGAGTGTTGATTTATTTTATTTTTTTTTCCAATTTCTTAACAAAATATATAGAGGTATAGAGTTGCTATTATAACATTCTTTAGGACTTTTTGCTGATATTTATTCCCAATATATTTATGAAGAGCAATCACATCTCTTCTTCCCACTTACTTTCTTAAGACTCCGAGGTAAATGTAGCAGTGGCTTAATACCAGATGGCAGGAATAGTTACCACCCTCATCCATCTGCTCCACCCTTCTGATGGGCACTAAAGCCTTCAGGGCAGGGTTATATGATATGCCTACGAATGAGCTCCTGTACTATTGCAGTCTTCAGCTGGGTGTATTAATTTAAAAGAATTCCAGGTTTGGTTTACCCAAATATACAAAGCAGTGGTTGACAAAGTGATTCAAAGTAGGTTCAAGTATTCATGCCTTCAGGATAATAACAGCTTCTGCCATCCAGTTTTAGCCTGCCACAGCATGTCTCTCAGAGCCTTAAGTTTGAATAAGCAAAGCCCTTTAAGTCATCTCTTGCACAGCTAAGTCTATATTCCATAGTTATTAAACTGCTCTTTCTTAGGGTCTAAAAGCAATCTTAATTCTTCCTGAAAATGGTTGACCAGAATAATAGAATGATTTTTCAGATGAAGTCTCATGAAGGACTTCTCAAACAACATGACTTTGTCCGTTTCTCTCACAGCAGCACACAACTTGATGCAGTTTTATGTTGCAGAAACAAATCTGCTTGTGTCACACTGGTGGTCCTAGTAATTATGCCTAATTTATTAAATTCTTCTTGTTTTTTGCTGCTTCCATCTCATCATCTCCTGACTGAATTTACAATTTGTCTTGTTCTTGCTATTGTTTTATTTTAACTCCTACAACTTAAAATGTTTCCTAGTCCTTCATCTAGTACAGCCTAATCCTCACACAAAGTCATGATGTTTATCTTACTTGTATCGTAATCAAGTTTTCTTATTACACTTGCACTCTGTGCATGAAGGTTAAAATAAAAAGGAAAACAGTCTTAAGACTGATGCTTGACTCAAGTAACTTTTTTATAATGCTTACCTTTGTGACAACACCAACCATCATCTCATTTTAGTGAATTTCTTACATATTTTTAATTCTGCTGGCAATGCTCATCTTCCTCAGGTGCACAAATTATTTCCCAGGTGGCACAGTATCAACTGCTTGCTAAAGTCCAAGGAGAGAGATTACTAAATTTTCTTTATCTAGAAAATTGGTTATCTCTTCAAAGAAAGTTATCAGATTGGTTTGTGTGAACTCCTTTCAGTAAAGCCATTTTCAATTTCCATTTTAACCCATCTTCCCTCTTTCTTTATGTCAGTAACTCAATTTTTTTCATATAAACTCTGCTCTACTTCTGATAAAAAATGAGGTCACACTTTTAGACCTTTATCCCTTCTTTCCCATCTTCTCTTCTACTTAAATATAAATACCGCATTTGCTACTCTCCAACAAAACCGCACATTTTTTTCCCCTAACAGATTTATTTAAAAGATGATGTGGGATTTGCTTTGTTCTACAGCACTCAGAATTCAGTGATGACACCTATCTGTTTCTACTTGACTCACATACATCAGACTTTGGGTTTTGCTTTTATCTCAGAAACTTTCGGGTTTTGCCTCCCATGTACAACATTGTTACCTTTGTTTAAAACTAAAGCAAAGTTTTAATTTCACTTCTCCATCCCATATACATTATCATTCACTTCTACGTGTAATAATTTTCCTGCTTCTCTCTTGCTCTTATAGCTTATTAAAGTTTTCTTTTAATCATTCCTTTACTGTTGTCTACCTCAGCTGACATTTATCAGTCCTTTATCCTGACCACACCCATATAATGTACATCTCTCTGATGATCTGACTTCCCTTCTCCCTCCTCTTCCCATTCATTGTAATTTCCCAATCTTGACATTTATTGCATAAAAAAAAATAAAAAAAATTCTTCTCATGCCTGTACACAGAATAAACACCTGTGCATCTGAGACTCTCAGAAAGTATTTGAGATAGTTTACCTCACAGACGTGTATGAAGAGCGTCCATATCACCTCCCCCACCTTCCTCCTGCCTGTGTGTGGCACTACAATCATTGTCTATTCCTACTACTGAAGGCCAATGCTGAAGGGAAAAAAGTGCATTGATTGAACAGGGATTGTACTTTTCCAATTCCCAGAATTAATCAGCCTAAAGGCAAAATGTCTGTGTTCTCTACTAATGATTCTTTGTCACTTCAAACACAGTATTACATTTGTTTATAATTTATCCAGCCATCATACTCTACTCACTAAGACAGAAAGAAAAGCAAGAATGGCAAGACTTCAGTGTTTAATGCACAAAATACCTGAGGTGAATCACAAATTTTATTTTTAGAGGCATTAATATCTGCCTGCTTTAAAGGAGATTTTTTTTATTCATTGTCTAATGTATAATCTGCATGAAATGGTATCTTTCAATTAAATCTATTGCTTACTAAGGCTTCCATTTGCACATACAAGGCTAAAGAGAACTTCTAGAGAAATGGTCATGAGAGGCAGAAGCATTATCCATGGAATTAAAAACTTTATAGATACAACTAAAACACACCTCTATGATGTGGCATAAGCTGATACATTGCTTATTTTGCTAAGGAAAGTATTACTTTTCATCTCACAGGCACAACAGACTTCACAGGCAAGCTTTACACTGCATGCCTTTGGAGACCCTGGTACAGTAATCCCTGTTTGACGTAGACACACCTGGGGCACAACAGGCTTCAGGGGCTTCACTTGGCCCAGTCCCAGCCCACAGCCTCCCTGCTGCCCTTGCTTGAGAGGGGCATTTAGTCTTTCTCTAGTCAATCTTAAGATTGACTACAGAGGAGAAAAAAAGCACTAATGCTGTGCGAAGCAGAGACTCCGCCTGAGCAGCAGGAGACCTGCCGCTCTTTCCTGGGTGGATAAAACCCCATCCATCAGGCAGCAAAAAGGATTATGCCAAAGGCACAGTAGGACTCTACAGGTAGAGACTCACAGAGCAGCCAAAACTAAAAGAAAAAGTTATGGAAAGCAGTAAGAGCAAAAGATGTGAGGGGGTTGGGTTTAACTGTTTTATACAGGACCCTTAGGCAGGAAATGGGTATGACAGATCTACCAGCCTTTCTATCAAATTCCAAAGTACAACTAGGTATCGCTCTCACCCTGGAAAACTTACTGATCACAGCAGCACCCCGCCTTGAAGGTATGCGGTAGAAAAAAAAAAGAAAAAAATCAGAAGACAAAACAAAAGTGATGTTACCAGTCTATCAGCCATTTGAAAAGAAGTGTCAAAATAGGTATAGGATGAATCCACTGTTTGATCAGAGCACAGAAAGCACAGATGTAAAATACAGATTCATAAAACAACATTAAATGTGAGTGTTTCCAGTAGACAAAACATAAAATTTGATTTCCAGAATCTCTCTTCAGTGTACCTCCAAGTTCTAGTCAAAATTTATAAATTCTCAGCTAGCCTGTACATCATCTAAATAGTCACTTATGTTAAGGAGGCATCATAATTATAAACCAAGTTTATTAGAGTGATTCTTAGATACTACATTATATGTACACAAAATGCTAAATTGTACTGTTACTGTAAACTTGTTTGTATTGCCAACTGTTCACTCTCTTAAGTTCAAAGCAAGAGTGGTTTTTTTTGTATCTGTCTTCCCTTCCAAAGGAAACATAAATTCCATGCCTCTAAATCAGTTGCAAAGTCCTTTATCAATGAGGAGTATGGTGTTTCCTAACAAATAAGAGCTTATTTTATAGAGTGTCTTATGAGTATAGCGTGGTAGATTGGTTTAATTAAAGTCTGTCAAATTATCATAGGGTTTTTACATTCTGCAAATAATTGCTTTTTCTTCTCTATTCACTTTTTGTTAATAGAAATAGAGAAAGTTATTTTCATCTTTAATATATGGTGTAGAACGAAGAAAAAAATGGAAAAAAAATAAGCAGTTAATAAAGTGACCTTTAATTTCTTAGACATCCTTTTAAATTAAACCTAAAATGATGAAAATTAAGCTAGATTTCACAGCAGTTACATATGTGAAAGTATGTAATGTATTCAAATTAGACTATTGTACTAAGAGTACATATCTGAAAGTAGATGAACAGTGGAATGCAATGAAAGTTGCATGCCAGTATTTGTGAGATCAGTCAAACTATTTCATATTAGATTGCACTCTGGTGATCTGAACATAGCATACTTACAGATAATAGGTGACTACTATTCCTTTTGTAGACAAATTCCTCATGACAAATTAACTTATGTATAGAATTTGCTCATGGCAGTATGGAATTAATACTCTTTCTTCTTATTTTTGATCAAAAATAAAAAAAAACAAAACACTTTTTTCCAGTAAAGTAGGAAAATTGTAGAGGGGGCTAAGAAGAAGGAAACTATCTATGACAGGTTTTATTATAATACAGTAGCTAAGCTCTTTGTTGGAGCAGACTGCTATATAAGACCAATTCATTGTAGAACACAAGGAAAACAACAATAGGAGGAACCCTAATGTGTCTTCTTCTCAGTATCTGCACAGATGGTGGATACCACACTGGGCTAGCTTTTACTTTGTAGATAGTGGGCTCCACTTTCAACAGAACTTTAAACATCAGTAAAGTCTTTCCTCAAATTATTTCTCTTTTGAATGAAATGTGAAGGGAACATATGCTTACAGCAAGTCTGGTGACACATCTAAAAGGAGCAGAAGAAAAGCATACACCGGATATTGACCACACTGCTACTGGGATGAACGGGAATTTCATCATGAGCAATTATATCTGCTCAAGTAGACAGAGTCACGTTCAATAAACTCTTCCCCCTTTCTTCCTTTTAAAGTCAGTCTTTATAAAAAATGTCCTTGTGGATGCTTAATAATATTCAAAAAGATTGAAACAAGCTGGAGAGGTCACCTTCCTGATCTTTGATGCACAGCAATTCAGCAGGAATCCATGAAACTCTATGTTTAGAAAAGCAGATCTGACCAAAATATTCTTCTGCATTTATTTGCAAAATATAATTCTAAAGCATATAAAACTTCATTTCAGTTTCACTTTACCAGATTTTATTTATATTATCACTATGTAACTATGTTTCATGAAAGCCTGTTAGGACTTAAAACTGTTCAGAGATAATAATTAAACCAGAAGAATTTTGCTCCTCATAGTGCTTTTACAGTTGAGTCATTGTTCTCCCTTACGCTTATAAGGAGAGAGGAGAGAAGCTAAAAATAAAAGAAACTAAAAAGGTGTTGCATCTTAAATGAATTCAGATATTTTAGGTCTACTTGATTTACTCAATTTGTTTTAAGTTGAAGACTGAAAAGGAATCTTTGGCAAAACTGCCATCCTTAAAATATGATGATATTTAATTTTCTTCCTTCTGCACTATTTAGATTGCCTGGAACTGAAATGCTTTCAGCAGCCACTGTGTCCAATTTTTCAGAGCTGTAACTTCCTAACAAATCTGCTTAAGCAAAATACTTATGTTGTTAGAAAACAGAGCAAACATATGATATAAAATACGTTCTATACTTCTTTACAGGACTACTGGTATTCAAACACACAAATCACAAAGAACATGTAAAAATCTGGAAGTTGAGTTCTTAGAGATGCTTTTAAATCCATAAACCTGATACTTCCATGATTAGTTTCCAAAGAAATCTAGAATGAGCTCACTTTTTTTTACTTAGCTGATTTTTTATTTTTTTTGCACAATAATTATAATCAACACTATACAATCAAAAAATAATCAAAATGCTATTTCCAAAGAAAGCACTTCAGGTCATTAAAATTAAAAAGTACACTTCACCTGAGAGGCAGAAAAACAGGAGATGATCAGTTTTAACCCTCTCTAGTCCACATTCTCATTTGGTCAGCATTTGATGCCCTGCAACAACTTTATGCTTACGTGCCTTTAGTCTACAATACAGACAGAACAGACATTACATAAAATGCAAACAAAGTGTATGCCAAAATAAACTACACTGAAAAAAATTAAGATCTTTACTTAGGACATAGATTAAATTTTGCAGAAAGAAAAAAATGGGGAAACCCCTCCCCCAAACAAAAAAACAAAAACCCCAGCTCTGGTGTAAAATAAAACGTTCTTTTCAAGAGTGAATGTTAAATTCTGTATATGAAGAAATTTTACAGATGACAAGTCTTCAGAATGGTTTTGGCTGTTACAGGTCAATAAATATTATGGTTTATTTTCTGGTGGTTTTTTGGGTTTTTTTCCTTAGGATTTTCTGCTTATACAAAAATCTTATTAATCTTTGAAGGTTACACAAGAGGAACTATGTAAGACTAAAGTTACTTTCACTGCTTTATAAAATCTGTCATTTTACAGGAAAGTCAGTGCTCCTTACTGTGTACAGTTCAAATCCCAATACTCTGATGGCCCGTTAACACCAAATATGTCACCCTTTAATACCACAGAATCAATACATGGAACATCATGGTACCCTTATGGGCCACAAAGCCTCTGTATATATCTAATAGACAAAGATTTTATATTACTTCAGAAAAGAAATATGTCAAGTAAAAATCAATTTCAAGTAAGAATGAAATAGTCCTAGGTAAATAAATGATTTTTTTTTTCAAATTTCATTCAATCAAACATAGCAAGCAAACAAAGAATTCAAAAGTCATTTAGACATCTGCTTCTGAATGACGACATTTGTTAGTTCACACTGCTATAAATTCTACCCCGAATTTTCAAGCTTTTTTGACAGCCTTTTCCCACTCAGATCATCACCCACACAGCTCTTGCTAAGATCAGGACAGGACAAGACAAATAAAAATATAACCTAGTACAAAAATTCTAGTATAACCAAACAATAATCTCTCAAATCCTAGGTACAAAAAGCTGTTCTAAAGATTACTTCATCCATTTTCTCAAGTGGTCATCTATGTATTGAGACTACTAAAGACCAGACAATATCTTACATTTTAAAAATGTTTCTGCACCACACTCCAAGGAACTGGAGAGAAAGTTACTGACATTCTGACAGCAGTGGAAAATTGCAGATGAGACAAACCACCAGTACTTTCTCACAATTAAATCTTCAAAATATTTTTAGAATCTAAGACAAGAAGCAGTGTTGATCATTTGTGTTCTATCATTGGATAAGCAACACGTACTGGCCAATCTGAGATTCCTTGGATGTTTAACAAAGAACTTTTTTTTTTTTAAAAGAACAAAACCAAAAACTCTCTACCTGAGCTACTGTGCAGCTGACAGAAGAAAGATTACTGCCTTTAACCTCTGGATTTCAAAACTATGTCCATTTCACACACACACCCCCCCACGCCATCCCCCTTTTATTTCCCAGACTTCTGTGTATCTCCAAGTCCTTGTTAAAAAAAAATACAGGCCTCAGTACTCACATTTTCATTAAAGTATATGAAATACTTAATTTAAAAAATGCTTACAAATCCATATAAAAAGTAGTTATTTTCTGAATTAAATAGCAATGGACAGCAGAGATTAGCATCTATAAATAAGTGATAAGCCCAAATTGAAACTAGATTCTTATGGACTTGTATTAATTTTCTATTAATTCACTACAATATGCTTCAGTATGCAACAAACTACCGCTGTATAAAATGTAATTCTTCAATATGTTTTATATATACTTTTTATATTATTCTTCAACTATTATATATGCAAGACAATAGTTACTAGTACTGAAGTTGTAATAACCACTTGCAGGTAATAAAATAAATGCAAAATATTTATTCTGTTTTTAAGCTAGTAGAATAGGCAGCTACTCAGAGATAACAGGTAACTTCTTTTATCTTCAAAAAACTGTAAACTAAAACATAGGATGTCATGATATTTTTCTTTTTGTATCACATTACATACTGTGATACAACGATTGTGTGGAATTCTGTCAACATGGCTGCTGGTCAGCCTATGTAACATAAACTAAATTGAGGGGCTTATCAGTTGGACTTCCCATTAATACATTAACAGCTGTCAATTAAACAAACAAAACCACCTGTCTCAAAAGGGGAAATGCTGCCAGTTTGGTGTGTGAAGTCATTGCATTCCGTCTCAGAAGCTGTTTTCATACATATATTGTTCTCCTTTTCTCTCAATCAATGACACCAGAACAAGATAAAAAAAAATAAAGAACTGAGCAACCCATCCCCCTCGAAAAAACAACACAAAACAGAAAAAAAAGCACCAAACCTAAAAACAAAAAAAAAAGAAACCACCAAAATAACGAAAAGAAATGCTAAATATTGTTTCTACATGCTGCACTAGAACCTAAAAATTTCACACAATCTTGCCAACTGTCCTTCCAGATAATGGGTTTTAGCTGTAGCTGCGGTCATGCAAATTGCATACTGTAATGAAAGAAAAAAAGAAAAGGAGAAAGAAGGAGAGAGAAGGAGAGAGAAAGAGAGAGAAAGAGAGAGAAAGAGAGAGAAAGAGAGAGAAAGAGAGAGAAAGAGGAGAAAAAATAGAGAGAAAATAGAGAGAAAAAGAGAGAAAAAGAGAAAAAAAGAGAAAAAAGAGAAAAAAAGAGAAAAAAAGAGAAAAAAGAGAAAAAAGAGAAAAAAGAGAAAAAAGAGAAAAAAGAGAAAAAAGAGAAAAAAAGAGAAAAAAAGAGAAAAAAAGAGAAAAAAGAGAAAAAAAGAGAAAAAAAGAGAAAAAAGAGAAAAAAAGAGAGAAAAGAGAGAAAAGAGAGAAAAGAGAGAAAAGAGAGAAAAGAGAGAAAAGAGAGAAAAGAGAGAAAAGAGAGAAAAGAGAGAAAAGAGAGAAAAGAGAGAAAAGAGAGAAAAGAGAGAAAAGAGAGAAAAGAGAGAAAAGAGAGAAAAGAGAGAAAAGAGAGAAAAGAGAGAAAAGAGAGAAAAGAGAGAAAAGAGAGAAAAGAGAGAAAAGAGAGAAAAGAGAGAAAAGAGAGAAAAGAGAGAAAAGAGAGAAAAGAGAGAAAAGAGAGAAAAGAGAGAAAAGAGAGAAAAGAGAGAAAAGAGAGAAAAGAGAGAAAAGAGAGAAAAGAGAGAAAAGAGAGAAAAGAGAGAAAAGAGAGAAAAGAGAGAAAAGAGAGAAAAGAGAGAAAAGAGAGAAAAGAGAGAAAAGAGAGAAAAGAGAGAAAAGAGAGAAAAGAGAGAAAAGAGAGAAAAGAGAGAAAAGAGAGAAAAGAGAGAAAAGAGAGAAAAGAGAGAAAAGAGAGAAAAGAGAGAAAAGAGAGAAAAGAGAGAAAAGAGAGAAAAGAGAGAAAAGAGAAAAAAAGAGAAAAAAAAAGAGGACAAAAAAGAGGAAAAAAAAAAGACCCCTGAGAATATAAATGTCCACGTTTTGCCTCTTGTGAAGCATTCCACACACAAGATTGTCATTACTGTTACTGCTCCTGGATGCTTTAATATTTTCTATGACATCTCTCACCAGCTCACGAGTATATCTTAGCAGGTGTTGCTGTGCTTAGCTGCAAGTCTCGGGAGAGGCAGAGTAGTTTTGCCAATTAGAACTAAGCAAGTTGCTTAATTAAACACACCCTTTTCATTAACGGTTTAACCAAAGCTGACAAAGAGTCTTTGTTGCAAACCAGGAACAAAGAAAGGAGTATTAATTAAACACCCAGAAGTTTCTAAAGGGAGAGTTTATGTCAGTGCCCAAGGGATTCTTTGAACTCCTCAGAAGACCTCCAGAGCCTTCCAAGAGCTAAGAGCACTTGGAATTTCTTATAACTGTCCCACTCACTCTGACGACAAACAAACAAACAAACAAAAAGACAAACAACAACGAAACCAAAAGAAAAACAAAACAACCTGAAGTATAAATATTTTGGATAGTTCTGATGTTTTATATTTCAATCTCTTTGAATCAGACTAAAATACAATAGGTTTTGATTTCACAGTAACACAAATGTAGACTCAAACCTAGAAAACTGTTTCTAACACTAACTTGAATTCTTCAGATCAGGATGGGTTGATGTAACATAACTAAATGTTGGCAATCAAATTTAAAGTGCTAGGCAAGCCGTATTAGACATGAGCTACATGTTAGACATTCCATGGGAGTTAAACTGATGTGGAAGAGAAGAAAGGTGTTTCCCAGCACTGAGGACTAAGTTCCAACCAGACAGGTAAACAGAAAGGTTTGTTGTATGGCCACAAATTTGTTACTTTCTGCCTTCTTTCAGACTTTCTGTGTGCATTTTATTATGTGTGCATGGCAAATACATTTTCTTACAATCAATTGGCCAGTCTAAGAAGTAACATGCAAAGGTTTCCAGCTGGATGTGAGTTTGAACTGAGGGCATCCAGTGCAAGACAAAGAGTAGTTTTCCTGGAGACAGATAGCAGTGATCTTTGCTTCAGCTGTCCACCTTACTGCCTCCTCACAGATATCTGCTCCCACATCAGGGAAAGCAAGGCTGTTTATGAGGCAGCTACTAATAGTGGCAGTTTACAGCCTGGTATAGCGAGGCCAGAGAGCACTGATTTTTTTTTTATATTTGGGCTTCATCTTGCACTGACCCAATAACTGCTGCATGAGCAATTACGTGGCTCAGCAGCAACAAAGTGATAGACAGGGGTAGTAAGTGTCATAAAGTTAGACATTCATGCCCATTAATTAGACTTCTAAGGTGGAGTGGGTATAAAGTGACTGTAAATGTAATGTGCTTGCAGGAAGCAGAAGCAGTATGGCACTATTTTATTCTCCCTTATACCCAAATGTACTTAGCCACTTCTAAATTTGCTAGAGTCCAACAGAATGACAATACAAGAAGACATGACCAGACTTTGGAAACCTGTTGGAGCTAGGGCTTGAAATACCAGTCATCCAGACTTCCTTCACCTTTCTTCCTTCCTATCTTATCAGCGTACTATGTCCTTACCATTTTCTATACATTTATACATTTATTTCATTAGTAACCATAAAATTAGGAAGACTCCTTTTTTATTATTATTCTGTATTTTATGGGATCAAACCTATGTACATGCTCGTTCAGAACATGTATTCAGTTTCAGATCCTAAATTCAAGATTTTCATCATAATGCCAAGGAATTATTTTTTAAATTCAGACAGATCCAATGTTCTATAGGTCCATGCCTTGTTACGCCACGACCAGCAACAGATCAAATCCTGTGGACTACTGTTACAGACAAATGAGAAATAAATTCATAGCACAAAACTTTATCTACTCTTTTTATGCAGTAATGGATCAAAATCTAGCTTATACAATAGATTTTAAAATATTTATTTCGTAAATCTTATTTATAAATATTTTGCGAAACATGGGAGTATTTATCAACTCTTATAGTGCTAGTATTTTGGAAAAAGTATTGATAATATCAGTGACAGTGTTTCAGTTCAGTGTTTCTAGATACAAAAAATCTGCCACCTATTATTGACCACATTAGAAAAAAATCTCAAAGGAAACACGGTATTAAAAACATTGTCAACTACATTCAATCACACTATGTCTAGAGATCCAAAAGTATACCAAAATCCACTGAATCAAAGATTTCACAGTTTTGTGTTTCATGATTCAGTGGAAAGGATATGAATGAACAAGTGAGAGAAGAACAAATAGAAGTGAATCAGGACAAGCTCTGGAACTCTAACAGCCAGCTGGGCTCCAGCCAGGAGTCTGCACTTGCTTCTTTTTCCTCCCTAGGGAACAGCTCCAGCATACTGAACTGCATCTTCAACTAACAAAAAGAAGCATTTTTTACATTCCCAACCTGAGAATTTAATCTAGCCCCAGTTCCATACAGCAAATCCTTTAAAACCTAAGCCCTATATCAAGTTGTACTCCAAAATCCTTTTTTTTTTAAATGTGTTAAAATAAAATATACAGAAAATATTCATTGTGAAGCTTCCTTCAATAAAATCAGATGTAGATGGGATACACAGCAAAAAAAGGACTGGTATATGAGGACTAGTACAGCCCTCGGGAGTAAACATTTCTTTCTCGAACTCTGAACCTTTTTGCTTTTCCAATTCTCTCATCCTAAAAATTAACATGGATCTGGTCTAGCCTGCAGGAGTTAACTTTAGAGGCACTAATCACCCATTGCTCTTCGCTGATTGTAGTGAGAATTGTTTTTATTCATCTGCCTGAAAAGCAAGTTTTTAAAGATCTAGCATAATACAACTTTCTTTTAGAAACTGTTTTTTTCTGACTAGTAAGTTTCAAATTTTAATTCTATTTCCTCAATTATCTCACTTTTACTCTGAATTTTATGGTCAAATGAGAAAACAAAAATCAGTAAATGATACCAATATGGCACATAATTTTAGGGTTTTTTCAAAATAGCTTTTCTTCTGGTCTTTGAATGGTTTCTAGTGTTTGGGATTTTATTTTAGCTGCTTCACCTGATCTAAACACATTACACTTTAATGAATGTAGTAAAGGGGTTATACAATCAGACAGAGTAACAATAAAATTAACCAATCTACAGATTCATGTAAACATGAGAAAAAAAAGTGGAAAAAGTAAATAACAGAAAATTTTAATTATGGAAAAATATGAGGAAATATTTGAGTATTTTCTTCTTATGAAGCAAAGTGGGCATTTTTCACGTTTCTTCAAATAAACCTTGGGCATTTATTTCAGTAGATCATGAAGTATAACACATAGAAGAAAGCTGCTTTTCAAATCACATTTTATTCATGGAACTTAAGTATATTAAATGAGAAATTTTTCTACTGTTGAACTTAAAAAGTAAAGCCATGTTTTTCCAGAGGTTGATTTTTCCTTTTTTTTTTCTTATTTATTTTTGTTTTGAAAACTACTTTTCAAACACAAGCCCACATGAATTGACATCATTTTGGTGAAGGTCTCAACACAGTATGAGGTCTCAACACAGTATTGTTCTACAATATCTTGAAACAGATATTACTTTCACTTTGTTTCTATGAACAGCTTTGTTAAAGTCTCCTCAGTCACATTCTTCTCCTTCTGCCATTTCCTGCTCTAGAGAGCTGTAAAGAATAGCAAAGGCTGACAATAGAATAAATGGCAAAGCAAAAATGGTGGGGGAAAAAAAACAGCACAAAACTGAACAAATTTTAAGTTCACTAAGATTTCTTCCTGAAACCACACAAAAATTTCTGAAGGGCATGAAAGGAAAAATGATAAACAAAATAGATTTTATCCTCCAGAAACTGCAACAGAGTGATGAAGGTCACGTGCACAACCCATGAACAAAGAAATCCATTCTGTGTAGCTTCCATTAGAAGTCCAACTCAAAAGGAAGCCTTGCATTAACCATGGTAATAGCAATGACGTGCCTACCACCATGCCAAGAAGAAACTAGAATTCCTACAGCTGGCTTACTCCACTCCTGCTTTCCTAACTTCAGGAAGAACAATGCAGATGGATTTAATTAGCAAGTCCAGACCCCTGGATTAAAGGCTAATACACAAAATGCACTATCAGCTATTATCACAGTTGGTATTTCAACATCAGAAGAGCTCAAATTAACTCATACAAACAAAGGAAAAAAAAAATAAAAGCAAAGAAACAAAACCCGAAACAAAACCCAAACAAAACAAGAGTTTGAAGCAGCAAGAAAGCATATGACAACAAATAATGGATAAACAATAGACTCTATAGCTGTGGCAACTATTATGGTTTGTGGGATGCCAGTGTCTCTATGACTGCCATGCATGGCACGATCTCCATAGTTCTCTGTGATTTAGTTAGGCTTATGCTGCAGGGCCTAGTTAGATTGGATTGTGCAGGTACTGGAACCAGCTTAGTTTCAGTGTTAACCAACTGGTTAGCAGTGTATAGTTGTATGGAACTACAAAAACAGACAAGTCATATTTTTATGTTAGGTTTGGGTTTTTTTGTTTTTTGGGGGTTTTTTTGCAGTTCGTTCTGAATTCCATACTGCCATTACTACCCAAACCAGCCTGCTATGTTGATATATCCCTGTTTAGGGTACAACTATATAATCAATGTATTCAGTATCTAATAATTGTCTCTGTATCTGGTAATTCCTGCGGTTTTAGTCCACACTCCTTTAACTTTAACACATCCACACTCTTTTAACTTTAACATGAACATTTTTTTAAAAAAAAATTCAAATTTTCACTTGACTAGAAGTGAAAATACTCAAAACAAAACTGATTTTTTTTCTAGGAAGGGTTTTGATTTGAGTTTTCTAGGACTTGTATTAGCTTTATTTGTTGTAGGTAATGGTTATTATTTGTAACCAGGTTATTTCACTCAAATACTATCTGATCTACAGCCAGAATTGAAAGAATCTTAAGTGACTGAAAGAGCATATAGGCTAGAGGTTGAATTCTACTTGCTCGGACAGTATTACTGTTCTCCATGGTATTGATGTTCAGTTAGTAGGAAAAAAAAAAGTCATTTGGTAGCTATCCACAGCTTTCTGGCAGGAAAGTGGGAAACTGCAAATGAGATGCCATAGGAATATTTATTTGGTTTGGCTCAATTCTTCATTAATCTTGAATAATGGTATACACTTCTGGAAACTGTGGATCACCCAACATAGGGAAAGGCCATGAGCACTGGAAAGAAAACAAGATTTGAATTCAAATGACCTTGAGAAATTCACAAACTAAACTCTGTAGTAGCACTGTAGCATTGAGAACAAAAAAACCCACAAACAAACAAACAAAAAACAAAAAAAAACCCCACACAACCCCACAAAAACAAATCAACAAAACCAAAAAAAACCAAATACAAAACAAATTACCTTTTATGCTGCTTCACAGGCAAGAATTGTTACCATGGAACAAGAAGTATAGCAGAACTACAATGAAAATTAAGTCAGGATGTGTAGTTGAACACTGGGAATGCAGGAAAAGGAATGTTATTACATACGACACATGTATGTCGTATGAATTCAGAGAACAGCAACAACAGAAGCCCCTGAAACATAATTTATCTTTTTTGATGCTACCTTATCTGTTGGGAAAGTCTTCTGCCACAGCATCATGGAGGAGGAAGCCCCTGAAGACAAGACCACCACTGTGACAACTTCTAAAGGACCAGAAACTTTATAATTCAACATTACGTGCGTCTTTTATGTATGGGTTTTCCCCTGCTCAGATTGTAACCCCCAGAGCCCCCAGCACACATGTGAAAATAGATTGTTCCTATCTTCCCAGGTATCCAGCCCCAGCCCTGCCCCCCTCCCGACCTTATTGGATGTATCACCTGTCATTCCCTATTCCTGGGTTCCCACTGGGTTTTGGTCCTCCTGCACCCTTATTGGCCCCTGTGCCCCCAAACCACACCACTCCCCCCTGAACCCTTACCCAATCACATCCTACCTCCCAGACCCCGCCCGAAGGGCTTAAATACCTTTGGGATAGGTAATTAAAGGCTTTTCTATGACCACTCAATCTCGGGTTGCTACATCTTTTTACTGCTGACCACGTGGGGATTTTGCAATCCCCTCCAGACCCCGGAAGGCCTTGGGACAGTAGAGGAGCCGGCTCCCCCTCACAGCTGTTACTTATCAAAACATATCAAGGACTAATAAGATTCCCCAAACTATTATAAAAGGACAATGAAGACTTTTTTTTCTGTGTACACTAGGTAGAGGTAAAAATGAAACTACCTTACCCCTGCTTCCACATTAACATTTCAACATGCTGATTTAGGCATTTGTTGCCTTCAAACACTGACTCCCCCTTCTGCCTCCTGCCTGCTGAATGCTTCCTATTTCTCACATTCATTTCTCTCAGTCAAATGTTTCTATTAAACAATTTTGTTTGTTTTTCAGCACTTAAAACATATTCAAAAAAAAAAAAGAAAAAAAGCAGAAGTGACCTCCAGATGTGGAGAAGGCTTGAGCAGTTTAGGAACAGAGGTGAAGTACTCTTAAATAGCTGCAATTGTCTTAAGGAATCGCAGCAGCAGCAGTACCAAAGCTTTTAGGGAAAAAAAAATGCTAAATAGTTACGAATTCTAGTGCACTCTACCTAGCCAGTGAAGGTTCCTTTTTAAAAGTTTTTAAGAATTTAGATGCCGGATGTCTAACAATACACCTCTAACACTTCTGCAAGTTTTGTACCCTTGGACAAAAGTATCTAACAAATAATATACTGGGCAGCATCAAACTTTCCTGTGCTACTCCAGCTCATTCTGAGTTTCTAAGTTTGTGGTCAAGGCAAAGTAGAAAAAGTATTAAAACCAACATCCATTACCTCATATTAAATTAATGAAAAACTAGAGCTAAAACACTTAATGAAGAAACATTTGTGAGGGAAATCAAATGTAAAAAGCCACCATTCAGTATGTGCTTAATATCATGTGTTTCATTAGCCTTTTCCCCTTGTTCTTCTTAGGTAGTGTAAACATAAACAGAATGGATTTTTATGGCTTCTCATTTGTGAGTTCCTTTAAGTTATTGGTTTAATAGATGAAACTCTCATAGGTAATAATTATAGCCTGAGGGAAAACAATCCAACTATGTATTTTTTGTTTACTACCATTTCAATATAAATCTCCATTTATTCTATCACTCCTGTGATTTCCTGCCATGACCAACACCATCTTCAACCAGCTATTTTGCTTGGAAATGTATTCCACAAATTTATCCACTGTTCATAACATGCCATTTAGGACCATGCAAAAAAAAAAATCTTTTCACATCTGTCTTCCAAGAAGCAAACTGGATTATTGTTTTTATGATTAGAGGACTCAAAAGAAACATGGGTAGGCTTCCAAAAGCAGACAGGGAAGTCATCTATACACAGAATTATCTCAACACTTTCAAACTTTTCAGAACTATTACAAACAAAGAAAAAAAGAAGAAACTTTATCATGGTGCCCAGTTAAAATCCAATCCCTTATTTTCTTTCCTTTTTCTTGAGGACACCAGTTTCTACATCTATGTGCACTTTGAAATCTCTACTGCAGGATGACAATTAAGCATGCTGTTCTAGGCTAAGAGGTTACTGCCCTTTGTTTTTACCAGCTGCTTTTTCCTATCCTTTTCTGTTGGAGGTAAAAAGCTCCTCACATCTGCCAGGAGAACCATATGTGCAATTACTTTTAAACTCAGTTCTATCAAAATGGTTTCCTTTACAAGGAAAGAAAAAATCCAAAACAAAACAAATAAACAAAAAACCCACACCTAAACTAAAACAAACAAACAAAAAAGTGTTTAAGTTAAGCTGGAATTGCTTGTCGGAATGTGTCCTAAATGCAATTTATCTTTAAAGTTCAGAATTAGAAGTTTCTGTTTACAATGACAAACAATGATAATCAACTTTTGTTTCCCCAATGACTCCCCAGGCTCATTCTTTACTGCTCAGAGGCTAAAATAGGGAACATCTGAAGGTAAATAAATTGTTCCTTCTCTACTAGATCAAATATTGACATGTGTTACAATGTATCATGGTGTCTCATACAGTTAGCTTCATCCAAGATTGTGCACAGCATCCTGACATATTAAGATATCATCATGTTGCCTATCCAGAACAATGTATACCATACTTTTAGCTTTTCTTTATCATTACTCTATGATAGTAACTTATTTCTCTGTCCAGATATACCTTATACAAAGGCCTTTAGGAACCCTGTTATAAAAGATTCTATCACAGTTTGATACAATTTGATATAATTTCAGAAATAATTATTTACAGATGTTATTCGGCATACCATAGCAAGTATTAGCACTGAATAAATACCTAAAAAATACACTGCAAGTCCATCCAAATAAAAAACATTTAATAAATTTCTTTTCTGCTATGAGCATCTACATCAATTATGAAGAATTTGTCCTGAGCTCATTTGAGCTTTTAAATAGGTGCTTATCCAGATGACTCTCAGGTCAACATTAAGACCTGCAATGGTTTTGTTATTCAACATATATTAGGTTATGAGATGGATTCACCAGCTTCTATCTAATCCTCTGTGCTGCCTCATGACACTAGGCAAAACTGAGAATTTGATCCATTTATTTATTGCTTTGAAGAGTTGAACTTTTATTAGTATTATCATGCACTTATTATTAAGACTTAAAAACTTGAGGAAAGAATGACAGGAAATCACAGCTCATCTAACTTCTTAGAAAGAATCTTACAAATATAAGGTAATGAAACAATTGGATGATTGTATGGTGTCTGGCTAAGACAGAGTTACTTTTCTTCATAACAGCCTATATGGTACTGTGATTGAGATTTGTGACTGAAATAGCATTGATAGCACATCAATCTTTTGGCTATTGCTGAGCAAAGCAAAGCTCATTGAAGTTTTCTCTTTTTCCCACTCTGCCAGCAAGTAGGCTGGGGGCGAGCAAGAAACTGGGAGGAGACACAGCCTGGACAGCTGATTGAATTGACCAGTAGCGATATCCCATAACGCTATGGCTGATGCCAAGCTCAGCAATAAAAGCTGAGGGGAAAAAAAAAGAACAAAGGTAGGATGTTTGGGTTATGGCATTTGT
Organism: Campylorhamphus procurvoides; assembly: GCA_013396655.1. Lineage (NCBI taxonomy): Eukaryota > Metazoa > Chordata > Aves > Passeriformes > Dendrocolaptidae > Campylorhamphus > Campylorhamphus procurvoides. The sequence goes on along the minus strand of WBMV01002331.1, from coordinate 73,047 downwards.
CTTCCCAAGAAACCACTACTCGTGATAAAGCCCTGCTTCCGAGGAAGTTGCTAAACACCTGTCTGCCAATGGGGAGTAGTGAAAGAATTCCGTATGTCACTTTGTATACACAGCTTTCATTTCATCTACAAAACTGCCGTTATCTCAATCTGAAAGTCTTTTCATATTCCTTCTACTTTCTCCCCCTCAGATGGCAGAGGAGAGTGAGCAAGCAGTTATGTGGGTGCTTTGCTGCTGGTGGAGGTCAAATGGCCAAAGTAATTTACTATAATTAAACAAAAAACAATGTTGAAACCTCATAAGAACACCAGCATTACTGGATATGCATCGGTTCGTAGTACTTGCTACAACAACTCTTTTTAAATCTTATATAATGCCCAGGACAGTATCACATGATCTTAATTTTTTTCAGTCAAAAAGTATTGAATTTGTCAAGACTTTTTTGCAGACTAGTTCTTATATTGCATGACAATTCCTTTGCAGATAAAAGCTTGTATTTTAGTGCTTTATGAATAACTATCACAAGAAAAAAAATCCTCTTCGATTCCAAACAATTTGAAATGAAACATAATTACATAATTTCCCACTGGGGGGGGGGGGAATAAAAAATGAAGTGATACATTTGTGCTTCTATCACTACTGCAGTTACCATGTTACAGCCATTTTACCAGCAATTTGATGGATGACTTGTACAACAGCCTGTCCTGTATAAGGCAAAAGAGATTTCAGGATATATTCTAACGAACCGTCTTGAAGGCTAGTAGCTCACACATACCTGATACATTTTTTTCAAGCACTACCAACTCTTTTCATCAATCCCAAGCATGTAAGTGGATAATAAAGATTGATTGAAAACAGGTATTTGAATTTGAGTATCATGGGCTTTGGAATGGCATACCACAGTAGTCTTACTGAACTGCTTTATGTAGCTAGAATTATTCCCATTTAGTGTACTGCTCTTGTGAGTTTTATCCATGGTGAGGTTGAAATAGCACTTTTATTCTCAGCATCTATTTCTCATATAATTCTTAATGTATTTTGGGTGCTAAAAACTCTCATATTTGGCCAGATTATGTTTTTTTCTTTGTTTGAGTACTATTTCTCCAACCATCTAGGAATTATCTGACTGTGAAAGAATGATATTTAAGTGCTTTGGCTTTCTTCTCTTAAAAAGCAATTTGGTACTTCTTTCCTTAGCTATTTAAGCATGTATCAAACTGTGATATTAGCAGTTGTATTGTATTTTTTCCTACTGATATTAGCCATTGCAGAGCTTTCCTATCTGCATTAACCCTAATACATTTTTATTAGGTTACTGCAATGGGAATTTCCAGTCCTGCCTCAAGAACTGAACAAGATCCTGTCAGAACGTTTCCTTGCTAGAATTTCCCAAGGTTCACTCACATCTTCTAATAACTAGTTACACTGTAACTGATATGACTTACAGGGACAGCTCTTGGCAATTTGTTGTACCCATGGCCATCCTGAGATAACATATTTTTCCCAGTGACTGGAATTTAAGTTCCTACACAAAAGTAGAGATATCAGTTTTAGTGTTAAGCGAAAGAATGTTTCAATTGTCACTTTGCAAGGATAGATGTAAAAGTATCAAGGGACATATTCTACTTTCAGTTATACAAATGTAAATTTAGAATAATTTTTCTAGTGTGCTTTTACACCTAAGCTGAAATGAGAATTGGAGTTCATAGGTCCATTGCTAATATTCCTACAAAAAGCACTTCCAAGTGGTGAGCAGGAAATGCTGTGGGCATTATTTTTCCCCTGAGATTTTGCTTAATAGTCATATATTGGAAAGAGGAAGAGAATCCTGATTCTGCAGAATGCTGTAATCAGAGTAGCAATGCTGATATTTATATTAGAAAGATTAAAAAAACAAAAAAAACCCTAAAAACATTTTAACTTTTTAGAGAGTCAGAAAAACAAATTATGTCTAGTTAAGAATAAACATATCCACCAAGTAATAGTCTCCCCAAAATCACAACCTAATGTTTATGATTAATTTTTCTAAGTGCCTGCAAAAAAATGCATTTGTGAATGCAGTCACTTAAGTGCCTACTTGATCTTTTAAGTATCTATATTCAGTCATCACATAAAACTTTGTTTTCCATATGGAAATACATTTATATATTTTGGCACAAAGCTGTGACACAAAAGATAGTTCTTTTATTTTTAAAGAAGTACATTACTGGTATATACTAAAAGCCTTCTGAGTGGACAGTAAAGTATTGTCTACAGCAGCAAATTGTGCAGGGCTGTAGCACATGCTCAGTTTTTGATAAGTGGATATCCATAGCGCTAAATTATCAGCATGACATTCAACACAGTTTTGGTTGATGCCAACCAGCACTTGGTTTCCAAGAGTTCTTAACCACAGTTCAGCAGCCACCACAGCTCAGGAATCATTCCCAGAATGCAACCATACTGCTCTGAAGGGTAAGAGAAGCGTGGCAGCTGGTCTTACAAAGAACAGGCATAATTCTATGAATTAAATTATACTAATTAAATTTTTTTTGCATAAAACTGTAAAAAGCTGCATGCCTACTACCCAGAGATAAAAGCAGGAAATAGACATTGTTGTATTTTATCAGTGTACCTGCATATTTATGTAAAAATGTAATGGCTATCTTTCCGTAAAATACTATACTAATACCACAGTTCATATGCATAGAGAGAAAAAAGTCAAAACCCCAGCATACAAGGACAACTTTTAAAAATAAATTGAAACAAATTACAGACATCACTGGATATTTTAAAAGAAAGCAAAAGCATCTAACTTTCTTCTACCAAGATAGTACCAAAATAAAATTCTACACTGATATTGCACTGCAAGATACTACACAGAACACAGAATGAAGATTGTCCTCAAGTAGGTCTCATCAGAGGATAAATGCTGAAGCTGCAAAGAGTAATACACTAACTCCTCTGGCGTCCTCTGGGAATGTGATAACTTGAAAGGGACTATGCTGACATTTGTAAGTCCTTATCACAGATACTGCATTAGCTGTTCTCTTCTACTGGACTTTGCCTGCTGGGATTACTGGAGAAAAATGGGATTCACCTGAGTATATAACAGTGAATTTCGATCACTTATGAAAGCCAGTAGACAGACGCTTACATAAGGTGCTTGGCCCCCGATCACTTTCACAGTGGGTGAATGAAGCAGTTATACAATTAAACAACTTGCCAGAGTCTTTCCTTAGGTAGGACAATAGAATTTTTACGACCAAAAATTTTAAATCATCACGGAAACAGCAAAGAACATCACTTTTCAATAGTTGCTAGAAATGTAATGAATTATTTTAATGCATTGCACTGGTACTGTGCCACCATCAACCAACAGTAGCAATCAAACAGTGCATAAAATTCATGACAGAAATTGTAGCTGTGTACTCTGGTAGATTATGCTTTTTAAAAAAAACAAAAAAACCCCACAAATAAGAAAAACCCTGGGAGTACCAGGTGATCAAGTAACAACAAACCTCTTGATATGAGAGGTCTCTCTTCGTACATAAATTTAAACATGCATATCTTTAAAAATTTCTTTATAAAATGTGACACAATACTATTCATTGTATACTCTGAATATTCAGTCCTATAAAATATTATTGTATCAATGAGGTTAACTACTGTTGTAAAAACATTCATACTACAAATCCCTTCTACTTGGCACTCTATTCTGAAGTATTTCTTATGCCTTTTCTTAATGCAGATACATTTCTAGCTCCGTAGTTTACACATTGAGTGCTATTCTTTGAGATAACACATTTTGCACAAATGCCATATTTGATTAAAATATTAAGCTTTAAATAGTAAAAAGAGTATGTCTATGAAAATATAAAAATAATACACTTCTAATGCATATGGACATAACCTTTTTTTCTTCAAAATTATCTACTGCTTGAATTGAAAGGTTATACTAAAATAAATGCAAATTAGCTTATATGCATGTGCATTTGCTAAGCCTGAAAAGTTCCTTAATCTCTTAGCTAATGGAAAAAATACAGGGGAGTAATTTAAAAAAAAAAAAAAAAAAGCCCAACCTTTTCTCTTTAAATTAATTATTATTATAATTGATTATTAAGATATTAATTACATTTACATATAATTGTATTTTATATAATTAATAATTGAATTGCTATGCAGAATATCAATTCAACATCAAAGATCAGTAACTGATTCTTTAAAGTAAACAAAATTAATTGAATTACATCAGAGGTGCTAGACAAAAAGCACCCTTTGATTAGTATTGGTCAAAACATTAAACAGTGAAAAAAGGCTTTTTACTTATTGAAAATAAAAACTCTATTGATTTAACAGTAAATCCTAGATAAACAGCATATAAAGGTATCAACCTCAAGTCCTGTAAACACAACGTTCATCAGAGTATGTAGAACTGTGCCTTTTATTACTTATCTATATGCTTTTCCTGTTAACTCTGTTTCTTTGTTTTTAAAACAGGGGATAGAAATACAAAACCACTGATATATGGGGGTTTCTCTTCACAGGTCAGCCCCCGGTCTGAATGACAGAAGGAGCTCTATTTTATCATCGCATTGCTCCCCAAATGGTCTTTTGCTAGAACAGAAATCAAACCTACATTAAAGCAATAGCTTGGAGACAGGCACAGCTAAATCTCCCCTATCTTCTCCAAATCCACTGAACTAGGGATTAATAATATAAGAGTGATGACATTTCTAACTATGTGCTCAGTCTGGCTCTTTGTCTGTTTTATGGCTCTACAGACGACAAATCTACAAGAACAGGAACCAAAATGTGGCCTTACAAATTTTTTGCAGTGATTGACAAAACATCCTGCAATGTTAGAGAAATCAATCACAGGAACAAGTTGCACAATCTATAAAATTCTTTTTTATCAGTCTGAGATTTACAGACCCCTAGAAATTCATAGACTATGCCCAAAACATTTGTGAAAGCTCACCAATAATGAGTTTATTTATGTAATATAACCATGTCTGTGTGAGAAATATCTAGAGGCATGCAAATTTGAAGAAATAAAGGTCAATAAAGTTAAAATTGATTATTCAAAGTGCAGGCAACCTATATGTTTGGGCACCACCTCTTGGTTTCCTAGACAAGTTGTGTGAACTAAGATGCTTAGAGAATCTGCTGTAAGAACTCATGGTACTGAGTTACTGCTTCTTATCATAGACCCTGAAAGAGTCTGTAAGGACCTCTCTGTCACAGCATCTTATTCTTCACAAAGATATATTCATTGACATCCCATATAGCTCCCATCTGCAGCTAGGCAGACACTTAGTTGGACGGATCCCTCTGAATCATTTCAGCTAAAATTCCCGCTGCACCTCTGTCTCCCTGTTCAGACAGACACTATGTTCCTGTCTGCAAATATTTTGAAGTTTGTGACTTTTTTCCTCATAGGGAAAACATAATAAAAATGCATATTTTTCATTTTCTCAGTTGAATCTCCTTTATCTGCCCTATGAGTTTATCTACCTCAAAAAAATCAGCGGTTGCTCAACAAAGAGAGAACAGGACATAATTCTGAATGTGCAGACACAGATTTTGTAAATATATCAATCTGATACTCACAACATTATAATTTTTCTGTTTTCAAAATTTAAACTTTGCATATTAAAGCAACTGTGCTCCTACTTTATGTTGTAGTCCTAAAGTATACATTATGTATTTTAAGGGTAAAGAAAGATCAAACAGTTTTTATAATGGCACCATACAAAGAATATTGCAGAAATTATAACCAAACACTATCCTGTGTTATGACAAAGCCAGGAAAGTATGTTTTTTTTCTAACAGACAGTTCTCACACATTACTTTGCAAAAAAACAGGGTTAATCTTACAAACAGGAATTTGATATCTCTGAACTTCTTTAAATTAGCTTTCAAAATATGTTGTTGTTATTATTAAGTTTTAGATATGAGCATTGCTAATATTTGTCTCATTCTTGTTTCCCTTTTTCTTCCTCAAGGAGTTCAACTTAGAGGAAAATATAGCATACTTCTTTCATAATATTCAGTACTGACATTACAATGAAAAAGAAACAGTTCATTATTAAAATCTGATGTTCCGGTAATCACAACAAAACCAAACCCCTGTCTTTGGCACATTTATATACAACTTCTATGTCTGTATCATGACATAAAATTCATCTACCTGTTATTTTCACTTGACTAAAACAGTTCAGGCTGTATTTGTTAGATAAATGCCAAATAGAGGACAGAACATAAAACAGTTAAAGACATTGTGGCTGCTGCATGTTATCTTACTTATTAAGAAGGCTGTAAACACTTTCTAGTATATCAGTTTGCATATTTCTCATTTTCTAGGCTTGGATATGGAAACAGCAAAATGCATCAATGTTATTTACAAGATGTAATAAAGACAAGTTGTGTTTTTTTTTTTTAATTAGCTCTGATGTTTGCTGACTACAAAAATTGCCCAAGGCAAGAGGACAAAGCAAAGCATCAAAATTCTTTGCAAATATGAGGTGAAAGCAAAGCATGCATAAATCCTGATGATGGTGAGCTCACAGGCTCTTCTATCACCGTCACATCACTGCTTGACCTTCTATCATTGATACTTTTTACTTAAAATAACTACAGTAAAGAGCTAATTACCATTTCTAGAAATAATTATATAACCTGGTATCTGTAGAGAAAAACTACAAAGCACTGCATTTTACTTACTTTTCTAACTCCCTCAATCATTTCCCGCTTTTCCAGAAAGCACACACAGATGAGAGGGCAGGATGCATAGTTGCACATCTTTAGCAGGCCTAATCCCTATGTTCCTATTACCTGCTGTCACTACCACATACATGCTCAAAAGACATAGAAATACTTTAAAATAATTTTTATTTACTATAGGTACTGATGAAATATAACACATAATAAAATCAAAGTTTATACCTGCTTCTGAAAACCACAGGACAGCTGGAATCTCATCCCAGCTGAGTGACCCAGAAGCTACCTAAGCTACTCTTCTGCTATGTTCAATGGAGAGAGTCATCCAGGAGACAGCACATAGTTAAAGTAGATGGAATAGCTTAACTCCTGAAGGTATCTATCCCTCTTCATTTGAATTGTTCCTAAATAAGTAACTTGTCCTAGATGACAAGCAAGCTGAGGTGAGATAAATTGACCTAAGGGCCAAACTATACCTTTAAGTAACAAACTTTGAAAATTATGATTCTATCCCAAGTAATTAAACCTGTATGGGGAAGAAAGAGTCAGACTAATACAGGGAAATTTTTAAAACCTTATCCCTGTACTACAAAAAGCACCCTAATATTTCTAAAAGCTGAATCCGTAACCTTACAATTTGTGCTTGTTTGCACTTCCCTTGGAGTGTATAACAGCACAATAAGATCAGTGAACTTGACTCTAACAACACTTGGGGCTCCGACTTGCAGACTAGAATCCAGAGAGTGGACAAAATTCTGCAAAATTCAGCAAGAGCACTGGTTCCATTATTGACCTCTGTCCAAGCTTGTAACATGATCATGAAGCAAAAAAAAAAAAAAAGTTATTGTCCAGTTCCTATGGACAAGAAACAAAAAGAGTAGTACTGAGGGGATATCCAGAGTAAGACAGATCTGGACCTATGTTAAAGGACACGTTACAACTTGCTATTAACAAGGTCCTCTATTTCTCACACCATATAGTTCTTGCACGGATTTTTCCTGACGTGGATTCTTCCTCTGCTCCCCTTAAATATAAATGCGAATATTTTTTTTAAAAATAATTTAAAAAAAAATAAAAAACACCACTAAGAAAAAACAACAACAAACAAAAAACCAACCAACAAACAAACAACCACACACCATACTTCTACGTGATTTCCTTATTTATGTTAATGGATTTATTTGCTAGTGATCATGAAATCTACGTCTACTGTTTAGAACTACTCCAAGACTGAACAAATTTAAGCCCAGGACATAAAAAGAGTGCAATAATACTGCATCATACAGTACTACATCATGCAGTAATGTAATCAACTAAATTGTATTACTGGATTCTATGCACTATGGATAGTAGTTTGCAATGATTTTTATTACCTCTGCTCCATAATTTAGATGCTAAATATTTATTCCGCTTAAACTCTATGAGTGGGTCATCAGTGTGTTTCTATTTCTTGGAACCTCACCTTTCTTTCTGTGCCTGTAAAATGCCAACACATAATTTAATAATGAACTGCCAAGAAGATAGGTAAATGTTTACCCAGAATTTTCCAGTCTAAATGTATTTCTTTTAAATTCTCTTAGCCCCTTTTAAGACTGTGTGATAAACCCTTAAATTCTCTTAACCCACTCTAAGACGGTGCTATAAACCATGAATCTATTCCTAGCTTGGATCATTAATGAGTAAGTATATTCCTTCCTTTAAAAAAGAGCTGGCAAAGGCGTAACATTGCCTCATTTTCCCCCTTCACTGTCAATTACACACAAAGTCACAGAATAAGCTTCTCATAAATCAGCCTTCCTAGCTCTTGAATTATGGAAAAGTAGAAAACATGGGCACAATTTCATTTGTGCTTGAAATACTTAAGCCTCTTTTGAAAAGAAAAGGTTTCATGAAAAACAGAGGATTAGTCATAAAACTGAGATCTCCTCTGTTTACTCTCTACAGCATAGGTCAGCCAGAGGAGTTTGTCAGACTGACTCTGAATTTAACTTCGGGTGTTGATTCATGGAAACAGAAATCAGCCTGATTTGGGGAACGTTTTTGTAGGTTTGTTTTTCTGGGTTTGGTTTTTGGTTTTTGTTTCTATTGTTGTTTTAGGGTGGTTTTTTTGTTCCTTTGGTTTTGTCATTATTATAACAGAATGAAAACTCCTCTTTAGGAAAACAGTGTCCATGAAGTCACACAGACATATGCTGTGTCCGGGAAAATCTGTAAATGAAGATCTTTCATATCTTCACTGTCTTATCTTTCACCATATATGTCAAGATTTTCAAATATTTAAGAGTTTAGGGAAGAAATTAATTAAAAATAAAAACAAACAACCACAAAAACACCAACAAGAAACCAATGGTAACATACTTATAGATCTCAAATGCTTTCTGCAATTCAGCAGAAAGAAAAAATTTAAATAATATTCAGACTCCACAATTCCTTAACATTTGACCATTTGGGGAGTATTTTTTTTCATTACAGGTTCTCTTTGTTTTATTCCTTTATGTCTCTATAGTAGTTATCTAGTCTATGCTTCATGTAAGAGTCAAAATCATTCCAAATATAACCATAGAAAAAATAAGTAGGCACTCCTAAAGGCATAGAAAGATGCAGTTTTCCTATCTATATGACCCAGTGTGTTAAAAGTGTGCTGCTTTTGATAAAAATGAAGAGGAAGGTAGAGAGCATCAGTTTTACTTGACAAAGTTATCCCCAAATATATTTTTAAATTATTTAATTAAAGACTTCACAACCTAGAGTGTTGAATGATTAAAAAAATAGCTTCTCTTTCTGAGTTACAAAGAAAATTCTAGGAACTAAAAAAGAAAGAAAAATAAAAAAGACAGAACCTAATCCTTCTTCTTTTTCTGTGAGAAAAATCTTGCTTAAATGCTAGGCCTCTCCTTTGGGAGACAAACCAAATACCTAAAGTTTTACACTATAGGAAAAAAAAATCTAGGTTTCCTTTTCTCATGAGATCTTTCCTTTTCCTTCTCCAGATTACAGGTTTAAAATGCCTTAAACATGGGATACATTCAGTGACAGCATATGGCTCTTGGATCTGCAATCCTTTCTTAGTAATCTTGGGATGAACTGTAAAGTGTTGATTGTAATGTATAACACCTGCCTCTTCAAAACCAAACTGTCCTCTCTGTATGTTTTATAAAAATTTGGGGTGAATATTATGTTAAAAATAGAAAAGACAGCAAAATGTTGTCTTGAGAGATTCAAGGACTCCGAGCCATGCCCTTGGTCCAGATTAGCATGACTTTGATGATGTTCTGAAAATGTGAAAAAAATTACCATCTCAGTGAGGATTTCAGAAAGACTGAAAGTAAATTCCCTACAATGATAAAGATTTTTTAAAAAAATGAAGTACTAACATTTCTAGACATGTTCTTACTCAATTCCTTCCCTTATTCAGGAGTTTGTACTGTATAACATAGAATTTATTTTCACTGTTATCACTTAGAAATTTGAGCATAAATACTACAGATTCAGGATTCAGATTCTTTGTGTTCTGCTGTCTTACAGCACACAACTTCAGAATCATGCCTGAAACCCCTGTTTCTACCCAAAAACCAAAAATGTGGTTTCTGATTTGAAAGGCTCCTACCACATTGTGAATGCTGCAATCTCAAAATGGAAGACATGATCTACCACATTTTATTTATGTAGAAGTAGTTGGGAGCTATACTTTTACGGTTATTTATGATTTAGACTTCAAGTGCTAAGGTGCCTTTAAAAAATGTTCTACAATGTCCATAAAGGCTTGAAGAGCCTTTGTGACTCTTATCAATGACAAACATGCTATAGTATTTTCTGACCTTTTGTAAAGGACCCTTCTGTATGTGAATTCATGTTGTATAATCAATAGCATTCTGCACATAAACTCCTGAATTCCCTCAATGTAAGTGTTAGGGAATTCACCAACCTTGATAAGAGCTATGAATTTCATTATACCAGAAGAAACCTTCTCAAACATACTCATATTAGTATTAAATTACTACTAAAGTTCATTAGCAGTAATTAAAAAATGTTCAATACTTTTATTTTCAGTAAAAGCAAGATGCATTTTCTGACTTGAGATTTAGGGGCATTTTCTGACCATCTCTTACAGTGAATTTATCAAGCTCACAGTGACAAATGCATGTTGTCATAATCCTTCACTGTCAGTATGTACTGCTGCCCTAACAGCATCCACTCTTGTAAAACAGAACTGCAATCAAAAGTTCAAAATTAATAGCTGTGAAATCTCAAGCACTCATAAGCATGTGTTTTTATCACTTCCATGCTCTGCAGATCAGGTACTCTTGTTATTTATTATTTGTGACAGTGAACAATTCCCACTTGCTTTAGAGAAAAAGTGAAGAGCTGTTTGCATAACTAGCAAGGTGAAAAAACAGATTTGAAACTGTTGGAGTTGTTTCACAAGAACAATGTATACAGCCCAGAAGACAGTTTTATTCCAGAACACTATAATGTGCTGACTACAGTATGTGCTATTTTACCCTCTATGTATCCTTTGCTTAAAAGCAGCTTTTACAGTACGTTCTGCATTTGTGAAGTGTCTGCAACAACAGTCTTAGTACAGAACTGGGGCTCCTGTGTACTCCAGTAGTCACCCTCATCATCTTCACACTGGAAAAATGTGAATATTTATGAAGCCTTAATGAAGAAATCTGCCTATACGCTATATACAGTTAGTAGATGGTCTGCAACTGATCCAGAGAGGACTTTGTCACCCCAGCTGGTCACTCCCACAGCACCAAGAGAGAGTGAAGCACTACTTTCTGTTACAGTTTGGCAGACACATTCCTCATCTGTTCGAGATAAGTAGAAGAATATGTAATATTACCTGTAAATGTTTAAGTACCAACAGTACTTTTTCTTCAAAAGAAGTGACTGTTTTAAGAGGAGAAGATAAAGGAAAAAGCATAGCTATAATGTTTTCCTTGGGATTATTCTTTTCTTCATCTCTCTTCAGAAATGAATCATGGAGATAGCAACTCCGAACAGTATATATTTCTAATTAAAAAGGAAAGATTAAACATGGTAACTGTAACAGTATTACAAAATGTCTCCATCTGATGTAATATTAACATACAAGAAAATCTATCATAGATCAGGACAGCAAGTAAGATTTGCCTGTGGGCAGTACTGTTATCAGCACACAATTAATTGCAGATTGGAGACACTAGCCTCAGATCTGTTCTCAAGCCAGTAATCTGTTTCCCAGCTGATTGAAAAACAACAGCTCTTGATGAAAAGCTATTTATTTAGCTACAGACAATTTGATTAAATGTAAAGGTAATAATAACAAAACTAGTAATGCCCAACACAACATGAAATGGTGTAGCTCATATTTTAATTGAGACTTTCCAGTGAAGAATATGAAATTAAGAAATGAAACAGGATATGTTACTTGAGAAGTTTTTATGGTAAAGGTTGGGGGTTTTTAGTTAAAAAAAACCAAAACACAACAACAACAAAAAAAAAACCTCAACAAACAAAAATAGACAAAAAAAATCCAAAAACCCCCACCCACATTGTGAATGCTAAAAGGAAGTCTTTTCTACTGTTAATTACTACAAACCCATCACAAAGTATGAATACTTAGTCCTTAATGCTAAGCCTTTGAAATCCTTGGACTTATTTATTTTTTTCTTTGATAACAGATGGATTTTCTTTTATCCTTAATAATTTGCATCAATAGCATCAATAGTAGATCGTGAAGTCTTATAAATACATAAAGCTTTTTAAAACATTTTGTAAAGTGATGCTTTAGCCAGTCCTTTCATATTTCTGTAATATTAATTCTCTAGGAAATTTACCATATAATTTAAAGAGTTCAGTCAAGTAACATATTTAATTAAGAACTAGTATAGAAAAAATACATAAAGTTAGCATTCAAGGTTCCTAGAAAGGTGCACTAATATTCAGCATTAGAAAATCCAAATTTTCAGTTCATTCAGTGGTGTATGAGGGACCAATTCAATAAAATATCCCCATCTCCTTGTGAGACAATAAGTGATAAAACTTTTTGCAAGATCATGAAATCAAAATCTTCTTAATTTATTCTGCATAGAGGAATTTCACACTGTTGCTTATGTCTTCATCTGCACTAAAGAAGAAACAAAAAGATCCAGAATACTAACAACAACGGGTGTTGCACAAAAAGGGACAAATTACATAAGTATCCAATGTTCATCCAATACAGTATGGCAAAGGCAGAGCCCTTTCGCAGTTATACAAGTTTCCTTTACTTCTAAACTAATACTCTCCTGTGTATTTTTGGTTTTAATTCATTAAAAAAAAATGGGCACATGAAAACACCACAAGCAGCAATTATTTTAGTAATGAACAATCCCACATATGGACCTGGAGAATTTAAACAGAATGAATTACTGTGCTGCACCAATCTGTAGTGGTTTCATGTCTGTTCAAGGGAGCTGCCAGTGTCAGTCTGAACCTACTGAGTGAACCCACCCATTACATAAACCCACATGCTGGTGAAACACCTACTGCACCTCGGCAGTAATTCTCGGTCAATCTATAAAGCACTACTCGCATCTGCACTGCAGTTAAGATTTCAGATATGTTTTGCTATTCTATTTTATATGTATATAATAATAAATTGAAAAATGCATGACCCAGACTATGTGTGGCAATTCCTAAGAGAAAACACTCATAGTTGAATGAACCCTATGAAAAAAACAGGTACTGCTCTGTTTCGCTCCCATTGCTGTGACTTTTACTCACATAAATTAACACCTGCTCTAGAAATAGTCAAATTATGTTCATATTCAGAAAAATTCCATTAAAATAAAATAAAATTCAGGCCCTTAAGTTGCATGAGGCAAACCCCTTCATTATATTGCCAGAGGAGCCTTCTGAGTGAACTTCCTAAACCTCTGTGACTGATCTTACCCAAGACCTGGGCTGAGGTTCAGAGGCTGAGCATGTAGTGCCGTGTTAAGTAGAGATTTCTAGTTTCCAGTGCAATTATTCCTTCTGTAAAAGAACTCACAGTAATAGTTGAAAAATAAACAAATATTTATCTCTCAAGGAAATCAACTACTATTTTTCTGTAAACTTGTACTGCAACTGGAATATAATTACATGCTCATTGGAAGTAGCATTTTTCTAATGCAAAAGATTGATGGATATCCTCACTAACTATCAAGCATGGCACATATAATGCCATTGTAACCAATTTAGAATACATGGATGGAGATAAGGAAACTGATTCACTGTTTCATTACTCATAAATTTTATGCCAAAGTAACTTCCCTTAGAGCAGGCATGACATAACAAAGTCAAATGTATGTTGAAACCAACAGACTTAAAAGTTGTGACCAGTAAAGATGGTAGAATAGGGACTCAAAATATCATTGTAAAAGCAGTGGGACCAGAGGAATTAACTAATCCTTTAGTTTGCTGTTGGTTTAGTAACTATATTTGCATTCTTCTCTTTCATCTTTAGAAAGACTGCAAACTACAGAAGTCTTTTCTCTTGTTAAATATAGTGTTTAAAATAGGACTTGCAATAAACTGAACAGGTTTTCCTGAGCAAATGGCCAGATTTCATCTGAGAGGCAAAGTTTTGCATTATAACTTTGACAGGAATTTCCAGGCCAAGTCTTTCTCATGAATATGCCTACCAAGGGTAACACAGAGCTCCACAAATACACACCATGACCTATCACATAACTGAACAAAGGTAGATTGACATATATACTCTTGGTGAACCAATAGTTTGAGTAAGAATGTGTTCAATACTAATATCTTATTTTTTTGAAATGTCATTAAATGCATATCATTCCCAGACCCTGTTACAAAGACAATTTTGCATTTGTATACAATACATGATGAAAACCTGCTCTGTTATTTTGCAAATTATACGTATATACCTGCTGATAACCTCAATTCTGGAGATTTGCTGTATAACACTCAAACTGATAAACTGTCTTCTCTATCTAGATTTTGTTTTAATAGAAAGCAATTTCTGAATATTGTAACACCTGATACAATTTACAGCAATTCTGATATTAGTTAAATTTGATTGATTTTTTTGGAACTACCTGTAGTTTCACCCAACATGAGATACATATCAGCCTGAGAAATCTGAAGATGAATGGAAATTCAGTTAAGCTAATTGCTGTCGGTATTGCATCTGTGAGAAGAGAAAGTTTGTGTCAATTAAAATAAACCCAACCTTGTTAACATAACATCAGGATATATGTGAACATTTATCTGCACATGCACATTCTATTAATAGGCATTTGTACAGTGCACGCACATATTTGGAAACTGTGCTTATGTTCTCACAAGAAAAATAATTTTCAACCCTGCCAAAATACACTACATGCACTGAGTGCTTTTAATTATTGTTCCTTTAAGTAAATCAAAGGATTTGGTTATTGCTTTTTGGTTCAGCCCTGAGCTGCAGCTACAGAAGAGTGTCCCAGAAGACACCCAGGTCTTGCATCATACCCCGTCTATGTGCAGCTCTGTGCAGATAGCTCAGAAACTTTCAGGTATCTAAACTGACATTAGGATGTGTATGTTTAGACAGCTGAATCATAACCAGAATGCCATGACAGTCTTCATAATTTCCTTTAGTTCATTTTCCAGCATAACACTGAACTCAGAAACACAATTCTACACCAAGTTGTATGTCTGTAAAAAGCATGGTCCTGATAAAGGTTCTTTACCCCAAGGATAAGTCTCTAAGACTCTGTTAAAGTACTTCTGCCTCTCAAAGATGTGGTATCCAAAGGAAGCAGAGGCTACTTCTCATATTTTACATTGCTCCAGGGCTGAAAAGTCCTTGACATTTATATGTGGCTAAACAGAATAAATTACAATAGCCCCTCCAGTTTTTCACTGAGAAGTGCTACCACAGAGAAAACACTTGACACATAACACAGAATATACTTCCTGGCCACAACCACAGTCAGTAACCTAATTTTCATGGAGTTTATGACAGATTCTCCATAATCATCATGTGATCATGTAATGCAGAAATTTTTATCCTGTTGAAAAAATATTTTGTAACTTACAAGGTGGTACCATAAAGGAAATGGTTCAGATGTGACTGCAAGATAAAACTGTCTCTGAATATTTGGTAGATGGAATCAGTATTTCTGTATTCTAGTTCTAAAACACATTCTATCAGTGATTTTCAGCACATCAGGTAGTACCTCCCTTCTGTATCTAGTCTTAAAAAATTCACTTTACATTATCTTTAATTATCTATTGATAATAAAAGATCCTATATCAAATTCTTTGCTAAACACTAATTTTATTGCTTACCAATACTGCAAGAATACTACTTGCAACCACACATCCCTTTCATTCAAGAATTACAAACTTAGCCATTATGTTGTTTGATTCAGAACATTCAATCTGTAACATAATCTCATCTGACAGAAAAATGCTTGCTTTAAAAAAATATATCCACTCTTGTCAGTAGTCAATAATGTAAATTAACTTTTGAAAGACAAAGATAATGCTTTTCTTCAGCTTCTAATAGTGCACCATTTGTGATCCACTCTGAGTAAAACTGAACCATAGTTTTGGGGTTATGCTGCAGCATTTTACAAACTAATGATTACAAAACAGCTGTGGTACCTAAATGAGATGATATTTTAACAGATATAAACAACAAAAAAAGAAAGCACATAACTTTCACCTACCTTTTAGCTTTAAATGGGGACAGAACATTGTTTCTGTTCAAACTTCTAAAAACCAAAACTTACTCTAAAGGTTTTCCACCTTCTCCTTCCAAAAAAAAAATAATAAAGTGGTTCCTCCACACTGCTCATTTATGTTATATATGCAGCTAATTCCCTGTTTTTTTAATACGTTCAAAAGTTGTTCTTAATCATAATTGTAGATTTTGTTAGTTTAAACAGCCACATAAGAGTGAGCAAATGACTCATGTTAAGCTGGACAACTTCAGTGTGTGCCATTGACATAATTCAGGAATTTGACTAACTGGTACTTCAGTGTAACCACATTTTGAGATTTTGACCTGTGTTCATGGCCTGCTCTCAGTAAAATAGTGATAGTGGAAATTGCATTAAAATAAGAAACAACAAGCACTTAAAACCCCCTATGTATTATACTGTTCTAGTAAATCAAATTTTAGCTGCCCCAACTAACCTTAGTTACTCCAGCATTAGTGTGATATTTTGTCATCGACAACAGCAAAATAAAAGTGACCTTGCGAAGTCTCTGTTTCCTGAAGTATATTGAAGGCAGTCAGTCCTAGCTTGAAATATACCCATATGAATGCCAGAATTTTCTTTTACTAATTTAATTAAAAAATAAAACCATGAAAATTTAATTAAAAATAACTGAAAACTTTATTTTGATCCTTGATAGTTACTGTTAGTCTATTTTTGTCATTTCAATTATTGATTACAATGAATGCATAGTATATGCTAAAAAGTCCAAAACCTGATAACAGACAAACAACAAATCTATTCTTCCAGGAAATCAAAATCAGGGAAGAGAAATACAAAATAGCATCCCCTCAGCACATAGTGAGATAAAAACACCTAAAAAGGTAATAAATTTTTAAAAATGGAGAAATGTAGAACATAAATTATATGGAACATATTACATGTAGCCTAAGACTGAAAAAAAAGGAAAATATTTTGCAGCTTTAACAGTTTCTAAATATCTGTTGGAAGCAGACTTACTCAGAAACCCAGCCTGCTAGGTACTATACTGTACTTTCTCACATGCCTACTTCAGTATTTCCTATATATAAAGTCAAAGAAAATTATGTTAATCCTGCTAAGATTAGTAATTAAATACTGGAATGTTCAGCAATTATAGTGAAGCGTTCACAGTGCTTGTCACGGATTTAGTTGACTTATAAGCATAATGCTAACTACTTCTGAAGTTTGTTGATTTTCTTTTATATTTCAATGCAAAACCAAATTGAGAAAGAGGAAGACTCAGATTCAGAAATACATTGCTGCAGTAGAAAGATTGACACAGCAATAGTCAAACTGCTAACCATAGTTATAACCCAGGTTCATGTCAGTAGGTACAACGCCAGAGAGCTGTTTGAGTTGATAAATCAGATTCTATCCTTTTAAAGATGTTTCTTGCTACCCCTAGCCTATAATAGTACTGTTCCTTACTTATTCAGAGCATGAATCCTCCTTTACTCAGATCCTGTCCCTTTTGGCTTTGTACATCTCCTGGGAGTGCAGAATGATTCAGTGGTAACTTAGTCATTTGTGCACTGTACAAGATGATTTTACTGGAGAGTTAAAAAAAAAAAGCTGCATTTATCAGTGGAACACTTTGTGTTAAATAAAGATAATTAAAGCATCAAGGATACATCCATTTCATGTTTAATTAGCCTCTCTTTCATCATAATTTGTTACTGAAGGTCAAATGTGGGTCACTTTTAAAAACTAATTGCAAAATATTTAACATAATGCAAAATGAGAACAGAAAATTGAAAATACTTCTGTACACTTTTCATCAAACAGTATTAAAGTTAAATGTATGAAAGAAGTCACCAATATAAATGTTTATACTTAATAATTGTTCTCAGTTTTTTACATTGCACATATGACATTACTATTATTATGATTATTATACTGTGGGATATTTGCTAAGCTGAAAGTTGTGAAAAACTTAATTCTTTAGAGTTGTTCTGTGATATAAAAAGTAGCCTTTGAGATAAAAATCTCTGTGTACATGTGTGTCTCTACATGAGCAAGAAAAAGATGGTGCTCTCCTGCATGGTTAAACTGATTGCTCCCTTAATGGATGAATTCTGGGTCCTGTTAAGGCTGCTGGGTATATGTGCATGTTTATGAGAAAATTGACCCATTTAGCTTATAGATACAATTCAGATACATGATAACCAACTAGTCAAAATGTTTCGATATTGCAACAGACTGATTAATGTTTGAAATATTAAAAAACAAATTAACTGGCAACCATATAAACATTTTTTTCATAAATTAATTTCTACATATTTCACCTTTATGGAAATAAGACTTTTCAGGAAAAGCATCTAGTTCTGATTCATGTGTCAGCACACTCTGCCATGATAAACATTTTTCTTCACTAAACAGTACATTTCCAATGAGAAAAGGCATTGGGACTTTTCATAAAGTATTACAGAATTGGGTAAGAAGCCAATACCCCAAGCAAATAAATAATGGTGCTCAGAATGTCCTGTACTGGTTCTGTTAACTGTGATAGTAACTAGTATCTCTTAAAAACCAAACCAAAATGTACAGCACTGCAGTGTTTTCGGAAATCAATAATCATCGTTTAGTAGAGCAAGTAAAAAAAGAAACCAAGATAATATGATGGCCGAAAATTGTGAACATACAAACAGTGTCTAAAAAAGCCTGTTCTTCAAAGAGTGGTTGATAACAGGTTGATTCGTGATTAAAAGTTTGAATGAAATAAACCTGCTTAGATGTCACTATTTTGCACTGTGAGACAAAATGGGGGGTGGGGGTGGGAGGCACATTCTATAAAGATACATCTGTAACTTAATGACAAAATAAACAATTATTTACAATTAAAATTTATTATGGGAATTATGATTAAGTATGTAACTCTCCAAGCTGCTAAGTGATTCGCCTTAGGCACTGAGCTTTCTTTATCTTTGGCTGTCTTTGCTGGAAGTTAGTACTAAGCAGGCTCCTCACAGGCAATGCACAGCTTTAATTTTTGGCAAGTGCTTAAGACCTGTGGAATACTAAGTGATTTAAAATTTGTTTGGCATTAAGAAGATATGCTAGTGCCTTACTAAAAAGGAGAGAATTGGTAAGTAAGAGGTTAAAAGAATATTTCAGAGTAATACCGTGTTAAAAAATACAAGAATAGGAGTTAAACTTCTGAAAGATCTATAAAAAAGTGACAGTGAAATGTCAGAAGTCTACTGAATATAGAATTTAGTTTTAAACTTTGTAAAAACACACAATGTCAAGGAGGAGGAGGAGGAAAGTTACAAGTCGTTCGCAGTTTTCTCTACTGGAGTTCTCTTATACAATACTGTATCAAACAAGCTATATTTGGGAAGTCATATAAGAATTCAATTAATCAACTTAAAAAGGAAGTATCAAATAATTGGAATGAAAACAACTTACATTGACTGGGGTACACCAGTCGGTCATGTAAGTAGAGTATTTCCTGACTGCTCTACTGTAGGTATACGAAAGTATCAATTACCAATTCTAATTACACTAATGGGAAATTAGTATTGCACTTGTCTCCAATAACTTAGAGCAGGTACGTCCTGCTATATCCACTTATATGTTCGAAAATTTTATACACCTTCTAATGTCTCCTTAGAACAAAGGGAACTGACAATGAGTAAATAAAGACAGTCTTAGAGATTTCAAGTAGTCTCCCTACCATAGTCGTGTCAGTATGCCAGTGGTTCTGTATCACTTGTACAGAACTATGAAACAATCTGATATACACATCAGAATCCTTTATCTGTATCTGCTTCACATTTCTCTCTAAACAATGTGCTGAACAAGAGCTCCACAAGGTTTGAATTTTAAAAACCCTCATGTGTTTTGCCTGGTAAACTGAGAAATACTGAATTGTCAATGTTTGAGATGTGAAAAGTGTTTATGCAAGCTTGTTTATGCAAGTAAGTCTTAATGTCCCCACTGCTGTGCAAATGCATGAACAAAACAATACAAATGTCACTCAACTGGCAAGTACCCATAGGAAAGTGGTAAACAAAGGTTTTGTATCTGATAGTCTCTTCCATAAAGTCTGTAACTTAGCACTACCTTTATTGTTTTCCTAGACAACTTCCAACTTACGCATGCTTTACAAGTGGGCAAATACTTTCTACATGTTTAAAAATAAACAGACATTAGAATACTGGCTATAAACTACTTGGGTAAACTAACCTTCAAAACAGACTAAATATTTAGCACAAGAAAACTATTGACACTCAGAATTTTTTTTCCAACAAACTACATAAGTAATGGAGCAATTCAGTGTATTTATTTTGGTTTGATTATTGCCAGTAAAAATGTAACAAATGTAAATTTCTTCTCTTGAGAAGTTTTCTAATATATTTTATATCAAAACATATCCTTGGAAAATGTTAAGTAATTCAAAACTTTTTTATTTCTGTAAGAAAATCTTAAATAAGGTTTTTATCAAGCAAAACTAATTTGTGAGGCATGGTCCTTTAGCATTCCTACACTTAGAATGCAAGTAATTCTTTTACACTAAAAATAATTTTAACAGATTATAATTCATATGTTTAGATTAATTGCAGGAACAAGAAAGAAGTGGTATCTGATTAGCATATATTCTATTGCTCCTTTTATTCCAATGGCATAACTTACTATGTGCTTAATAAGCCCTTAGGAGATAGAAGCTAAGGAACTTTCCTAGTACCTTGTATTTTATACAGAATGTTCTCAAACTGAAAATGTGATCTACTCTCTAGGAGGGAGTTAATGACATGTATCATCCAGAAACTACTGTGTCAAACGTTCTGTAAGTCTATATCACTTGTAAAATCACATACACAAAAGTGCTGGCAGTCCTCAGTCACTATTTTGGCGACTTGAAAGACTAGAGAGGCTAATAAAATCCATTTTATTTTACATATTTTAAGTATTGCTGAGCAGAATGCAAATACTGGCAACACATTGTAAAACTTAGATTGTAGTAAACTAGTAGACATTTCAAAGTGTTTAAAAAATGTCATATTTGTATGTTAATAAGTTGAACAGAGAGCATTTTTGTCAAACTAGTCAAAATTATCCTGTTCCAGATTTGGCTGTAGATTTACATGAATCAACATTCGTTTCTAGATTCTTGTTTAACATGCACTGTAGCTGAGGAAACATTCAGAATATTATCTTACATGTAAAGATGTAACGGAAATCACCAGGTATGAAGTATCTCATTTTACTATCACCTAAAAAAGTACTCCTCCAAAGAAAAGCGACCTCTGTTCAGGCTAAGTATGTGTCTTATAAAATAAACAGACGTTTTTACTTAGGAGCTTGATTCCTCTCTGTGTTATCCCTGTTTTATTTCGAGGACTGTAAAAGCAGTCCCTATCATTACCAGTTTTAGGCTATCAAAGCCTCACTGAACCCATGCCCGTCACCACAGCCGAGACCAGAAACAGTCTCTCGTGACACCCCTGAAGGCACATTTCGCTCCGAGAGGTCTCACGACAGTCACACTCTAGAAACACAGCTATGCGGCAGCTGGGCTGGCAAATTAGGGCCTCAGCTTGAATGAGATTTCATGTGGTAGGCAAGAGGGGCATAAAATAAATGGATAAATAAATAAATAAAGGTAATGAAAACGTACTGGCGTGCGATTCTAAACTCACAAACGCTTATGTGTACTCAGAGCAACTGCTGCAGTGAGTGTAATCTCTGGTGGAAATTAGATCGCAGATAGGCTGTGTAGATTATTTAAGCATTTTGGTCCTAATGAAAGACCTGGTAATTACAGCCATTAACGCTTCAGCGCATCGGCTGCAAATCCACTCTCGCTCACAGCTTTAGGAAGAGTCCGGCAGGCAGCAACCCCCTTTCCCCGAAACACCTGACTGCCAAGGCGAAACTTTCCTCCTCAGCCGGAGCTGACACGACTCTAAGGCTGGGAAAGCATCACGGCAGGGGCAGTGAAGGGACCGGCTGCTGTAGGCGGGGCGGGGGATGGCGGCTCCGCCCGGCGTGGCGGGGGGCCTAGTTCTCCACCCCCGGGCTTGGCCTCCAGGCGGGAGGCTAAGAAAGGCATCTCAGGTTGCCCTACAGATCGCTGTCGAGGCTGATGCCCGAGCCCTCGGCCCGTGCCCGGCCCGCGGCTGCCGCTGTACCTGCGGCGGGGCAAGGCGGTCCCGTGGCCGCCCCCCGCAGTGTGGCTTCATGGACAGGCCGGGTCTAAAAAGCGGAGGGAATGATAATAATAAAACAATAAAGATATCTGGTTGTCCTTCCTGCATGCTGTATGTTGCGCACCTGATTGCCTGGGGGGGAGGGGGGCGGGGATACCAGACTGAACGGGTCATTGAACCTGACGGTGGTGTGTGCCTGAGCCGGGGTGGGAGGCGGGGGCATGGCATCACTCCCCGCTCCCTCACCCCCTCTGTGTGTGTGTGCGTGTTTGCGCGTGTATGAGTGCGTATCGGGGCCCCGCGGGGGTTGCGCGGGGTGCAGCGCTCTTACCTGCTTGCTGTACTTGCTGCTGGCCTGGCAGCTGTACTCGGAGCAGTGGTCCGAGCCGATGGAGATGTTGTCACCCGCGCCCACGAAGGTGTTGGCCGGGGGCAGGTCCTGTACGGCCTGGTGCTTTTTGCCGGCGGTGGGGGACTGCGGGTGCAGCTGGACTGTGGGCAGCGGCGAACTCGACTTGTAGTGCCTGGCCAGGTCGGGGCTGCCTGGGCCACCATTGACCGAGCGGTATCGGCCCATTCCAGGGCTGTCTGAGAGCTTCTCGTTGACGCTGTCATAGCGCTGCCCATTGGGCTTGGAAGCCTCAACAGTGACAATGCTGCTGTAGAGGGGCTGCTTGCCCTTCTTGCCTTTCTTGTCCTTCTTGGGCTTCTTGGCTTTGTCATGCTGCTGTGGGGTGAAGAAATCCTCATGGTCCTTCTTGCCAGCCTCGTATCCATGTTTGCCCTTGGAGCGGCAGTAACGGGCCATGACCACCACCAGGATCAGGAGGATGACCGTCATGATGCCGGCCACCACGCCAATGACTATGCTAAGCCGCTGCTTACTCAGCTCATAGCTGGGATCACCAGCAATGTCCTGGGCCAGGGGGGTGTGAAGGCTGCGGGCCACTTGGCTCTCCACCACAGTAGCATTGGACAGGCTCTCATTGACGAAGACGTGGAGCAGGGCAGTGGTGGACTGGGGTGGCTGCCCACTGTCATTCACCTGCACAACCAGGCGGTGCAGGCCGTAGTGCTTGGGGGCCAGTTTGCCCACCAGCGACACCACACCACTGGCGGGGTCTATCTCAAAGAGTTTGAAGGGGTTGCCCCCAACAATGCTGTAGTTGAGGTCAGCATTGAGACCAGTGTCAGCATCTGTGGCAACCACTGTGGCCACCACAGTGCGCATATTGCTGGAGGGTGGCAGCACAGTGTAGGAGCTGTTGCTGGGGAAGGTAACTGTGGGCGCATTGTCATTCTCATCCATCACAAAGAGGGACACAGTGGCAGTAGCAGAACGTGGTGGCTCACCCCCATCCACTGCCTTCACCTTAAAGGTGTAGCTGGTCTGCTGTTCACGGTCAAAAGAGACAGTGGAGAAAATGGTCCCGGTGTCATTCTCGATGGAGAAGATGCCAGCTGCCTGGTTGTGGTCACCGGGCTGGATGGAGAGGCTGAGCTCAGCATTGCGGCCCTTATCAAAGTCCATGACAGTCACCATGCCCACAGGGCTGTTGGGCTGCAGGTTTTCCTTCACATAGAAGGTGAACACATCCTGCATGAAGCGTGGCTCATTGTCATTGCGGTCTGCCACCCGCACCACCACCGTGGTGGAGCCCTGTAGTGATGGCACCCCTTTGTCCCGGGCTGTGACCTGGAACTCATAGGTGTCACGTTGCTCACGGTCCAGCACTGCCTGCACTGACACATCCCCAGAGTCAGGGTCGATACTGAAGATGCTGCCTGGTGCCTCTGAGGATAGGGGTGAGGCCTCCAGGGAGTAGGTGATCTCAGCATTCTTGCCACTGTCCGCGTCTGTGGCAACCACTGTGGCCACCCTCTCACCAGGCAAGTTGTTTTCTGGGAAAGAGACCTCCAACACGGCCTGGCTGAAAACAGGAGGATTGTCATTAGTGTCCCCAACCCGCACCAACAAAGAATTGTTGCTGGACAAGCTGGGGCTACCCGAGTCCACAGCCACAATTACCACATTGTAGTCATGGACAGCTTCATAATCCAGAGGGGCCGAGGTGTGGAGGAAATACTTGCGCTTGTTCTGCAGCTCCCCTTCACCCTCACTGGCTGGCTTGAGCTGGAAGGGCACATCACCTACCACGGTGCAGGTCACCACACCGTTTTCACCTTGGTCCCGGTCTGACACCTGCACTAGGGCAATGGGGGTGTCCACCAGCACGTCCTCAGCCACACTAGCGACCCCATCCCGGAGAGGGATGCGCCCGATTTTCCGGATGTCGATGGTGGGCACATTGTCATTCTCATCCCGGATGTTCAGCACAACCGTGGCCTTGTCTGTCTTGGGGGGCTGGCCCCGGTCTCGGGCCATAACAGTGAAGCGAAGCTGGTTCACCTCCTCCCGGTCGATGCGGTGCAAGACGCTGAGCCAGCCCGAGGTCTCGTCCAGCCGCAGTAGACGCCTGACAGACTCGGTGGCCGCCCCGAAGACATACTCGATCTGCCCATTCACCCCCACATCCAGGTCGGTGGCTCGCAGCTGCAGGATCGGGGTCCCGGGGCTGCTGTTCTCCGCCAGGTCCGCCTCATAGACGCTCTTCTCGAAGCGGGGGCTGTTGTCGTTCACGTCGGTGATTAGCACCCTCAGGATCGCCTGCGAGGACCGTGCTGGATCGCCGCCATCCCGGACCCGGAGGCTGAGCTCGTAGGAGTCCCGCTGCTCCCGGTCCAGCGCCCCCTTGACGATCAGCTGTGGCTGCTTCTCCCCGTCCAGGGTGTCGGCCACCTGCAGCTCGAAGACGCTGCTGCGGGCCGCCGCCTCCGCCTCCTGCCGCCGCTTGCTGCCGCCGGGGTAGGGGGCGCTCTCGGGGGCCGCCGCGGGCGAACCCCCCCCGCCGCCTCGGCGGCCGCCGTCCCCGCCGGTCTCCTGCAGCAGCTCGTAGCGCTCGATGCCGTTGCGGCCGAAGTCCCTGTCGGTGGCGGTGGGGAGCAGGTAGAGGGTCCCTACGGGACGGTTCTCCTCCACGGTGAGCGTGAGGACGGGGGAAGGGAAGGTGGGGGTGTTGTCGTTGATGTCCAGGATGATGACCCGGCCCTCGAAGAGGTCCACCCAGCTCTGCGACGGGCCGATGACCGACACCTCGAAGTCCAGGAAGCACTCGTTCTCGTCGAAGATCATCTGGCACTGCGGCAGCTTTTCGCGGTCGATGCGCCGCTCTGTGGTGCTCAGCTCCCCGGTCATGTTATCGATCTTGAGATAGTCGGAGCCCGACTCCAGGCTGAATGTCACCTCTCCGGAGCCCGTCACGATCCCCAGGTCGGAAGCCACGTTACCGATGCGGATGTCGGCGGGTCCCTCCTCGGCCAGCCGGTACTTCAGGAGCTGCTTAGCCGCTGCCAGGCTGACCCAGAGCGGCGGAGGCAGGAGGAGCAAGAAGCAGCAGCAGCAATGTACAAAGCCAAGAATGGTCCGCATCTTCCTCATCTTCCTTCTACTGAAACCCCCCGCCCTCCTCTCACCCCCACCTGCCCCCCCAGTAAACTCCCCTGATAAACCAACAAAGTGGCTGAGCGTCCAGGTGATCAATTATAAAATCCTTCTGTTCCTGGAAAACTTATTATCTCATGGCTGGTGCAATTCGTGGTCAAAACCCTGCTACTGGCTCCTCTGCTGCCCTCCCTGCCTTCCAGTTGCGATATACTTACAGTTCACGGGACAGTGTATTTTGCTTTTTAAAGATTCATCTTGGTAGATAGGATGGGATTTTCCTCCTCCTCCCCCTTCTCCTCCTCCTCTCTGATTTTACTGTAATCACTTTGCAAGGTTTGCAATAAAAGCAGGAGCAGTACTGTACGATTCGAAGCCCCCCAGGTCGTCTTCTTCGACACTAGAGTTAACTACAATTCACACTCTCTTTTCTCTTTTCCCCTCTCTCTCCGCCCCCCCCTCTCTCTCTCTCTCTCAGCCGTTTACGATCAAAGCATTAGCTTTATTCTTCCCCCTCGCTGGACACACAGGGGAAAAAAAATGTGATTCGCTTTATTCAAAGGGCTTGAGTCCGAGAAAACTACAAATCCTCTTAGCAATGGGCAGTTCTAAAAAAAAAAAAAAAGTAAAGAAAAAATAAAAATCCCAATAATGTCGGCAGCTGCACAGCTGATAGGAGAAAACCCCCGAGTATTATAGAGCAGTCCACAGAATATCCCCTTCGGTTGGCAGAAAAACACCCAAATCCATCTTCAGAGATCGCCTAAAATGTTCAGCTTTTTCTCCGGAGCGGATTTTTTTTTTAACAACTCTGCGCAAGGTCATTAGTCACAAAGCAACGATACAGAAACTGCAGAAGCCGTTTGCCCAGAATTTGCAAGGCTGGAGATAAGAATATAGACACACAACAGTCCCAAGTTTGTTTTTGCATCCGCAGTTTGTGTGTGTGCCTTACCTGCATTTGCACTGCATGTGTTATAGCAATCTGGATCTGCAGCACTGAGAGCGATTCACAAATGAGATTGCAGTCTCTCTCTCTCTCTCTCTCTCTCTCTCTCCTCTTCCTTCCCGTCCCAATGCAGGTAACCAGATATGAACTTGATCCTTTCAGTTCAAAGGTTAGCAGCAAAACTATGTGTCCAAAGGCGATTATTGGTCTCTCGTAAATATACCCGGAGCGGAACAAGATGTAACTGGATCCCTCACATGAATTAACACAGATTCTGAATTACATCCATATAAGTGGAATGGCAAAGGGGAGGGGAAAAGAGCAGCGACGCGATTAAAAAAAACCCAAAAAAACAAAACAGAGTTCTATTTGCAAATAAAATTGTATCAGTCAGTTATTTCCTGTGATCTGCATCGCCACAGTGGGTGAAATCTGCAATTGTGTATTCCCTCCTGTGTCTTTCAGAGAAGTGTGGATCAGGCGCTTTCACGGCAGAGCGGCTTGTGCTTTAAAATGTTGAATGGCAATTGAGAAGCTTCCCACTCGGAAGGGGAAAAAAAAGAAAAAAAAAAGGTAGGAAAAAAAACCCCAGAAGCGGTAAACCGGCAAGTTTGCCCAAAGTGGTGGGAGCTGCTGAAGCCTCTCTCGGTAGCTCTTCCCTGATGCTGCAGCAGCAGAGCCGCCTGCGCTACATACACACAGAAAGAGAGAGGGAGAGAGAGAAAGAGGGAGAGCAGAGAGAGAGAGCGAGAATGAGAGAGGGAGGGAGAAAGGGAGGGAGGAGGAGGAGGGAGGACGAGTCAAGCGCTGCACTCCAGAAAGCTCAGTCTTACCCTCTGTCTCTGCTGCTAGTGCTGCAAGTGGGATAGCTGCTCATCTTAAAACACCAGTTCAGCCCTCAAAAACGATCCTCATTTCACGACCGAGCGTTCCTTCTGTTGCCTTCTCAAACCTCTGTAGTGATTTTCTCCTACCCCTTCCCTCCCCACCTCCGCTGTAGACTGTGAATCGAGCAACGATTTTTAAAGCAAATGTTTATTTGCCTTTCTTTTCTTCTATTCTGCATTTTGCGGAATCACGCTGGTAAGGAAAGTCGTTTCGCAAATTCCCACCTTCCCCTGTCGTGCCGGTGCTTTTGTGAAAATAGCTGCAGTCACTGTAACTGCATAAAACTCCAGGGAGCAAGGGGGGCTGCCTTAGATCTCAGACTTTCGTCCTGTTTCCCAATGCTGTTTGAGCCTCTCGGTCTTTGTGATTGTGTTCTTCCTATTACCATGATTTGAATGTGTCTTTTCAGCGTATTTGTGGGTTTCCTAGGAGAAAAAAAAAATCCCTCGGAGAAGATGATGAGGAAGGGGGCGAGAGGGTTAGTAGAATAAACACATGTAAGAAGTAACAGATTTATTTCCGAACAGAGACTTGCTGCTTCGATGATTGCTAAAATGTAGCGTCACCTACCTGGGTAACTGGGAAATAAACTTTAATGTTAAAGCTCTTTACTCAACTTTGCTTATTCTACCATCCCTAGTTCGCGTCTCCTTTTGACTTTGTGCCATTTAATCACTTATGGCTTTTGTGCCCCTTCTCCTACCCTTGGTGATGCTTGACTCCTGTACCTGTCCTTTCCGCTCAGATCCTGGAGGGAAAAGGGAGACTCCGGGAGCAGGCGAGCATGGGGCAGCCAGTGGGGAGAGAACCGGCGTGAGCGAGTGTGTGTGTGTGTGCGCGCGTGTGTGTGTGTGTGTGCGGATGTGTGCATGTGTGTATGTGTGCGTGCGCTCAGCGAGGGGGAAGCACGAATCCAGCTGCTCTTTCTCCCTCTGTGAACACATGTGGAAAAAACAAGTTGTTGCGGGTTCTGTATGTGCCTGTGTGCATTTCTCGTTTTAAGTGGCTATTTTGAATAAAAATGCACGCAGACGAATGTAGTGAAATGCCTCTCTTTCATCGCGATGACATATCTGAGCGAAAAGCGGCCGGATATGTTGAGGTGGTTCAAAGCAACGGTCACAGCGTGTCTTTGTCATTTGGGGCAGTGAGTGACTGTAGGAGGGAGGGAAGGTTGCCACCTCTTTTCCTTGGGGAGTCCAGCGGCACAGAGGGGCAGAGCCGCGCCGCATGGAGTAGGCGATAGGGAGGGAGGGACTGTTGCCCTCTCCGGAGGGCTGCGGGGCTGCTTCTCCGGCGTCTCCTCCGGCCCTGGCACCGGCCCCGGCCGCTCTCTCTGCCTCGCCAGGACACGAAAACCCTCCCCCACCGATGCTGGAGACACTCGGCTTTCTATCTGCAGCATCAGCGAGAAAGCCCAGCTCGGCGCAGGCTCAGTGCTCACCGCCGCAGTCCCGGACGGAGGAGGGGGCTTGGGAACGCAGCATCTTCGCAGCGGGTTAAGTAGGATTAATACCAAATCCCTATTATATTTGCCAAGCAACTTGAATTTATCAAAATTCTCCCTCGCTGTTCTGAAGCTCCGAGAGGAGGAAATTTTGCTCACAGTGTAAAATCCAGCCATGCCAGTACGTAGGAATACCAGCATACTGCATTACACTGGCTCCCTACACTGGCAGTACAATAGCGAGCCGCAGCTCCCGCTGTTCCCTTCCCTTTGTGTTTTTAAACGCAGCCAGGAGACTTAATGTATTCGCCAGAGGAGGGGCGGGATGAGAGCGTTTTTAACCTTCCTGCCATAAACTTTAATCGGATTCCGGGCTGTTGCACGGCATGGACGCTCATCTCCATCGGGCCTGTCTCCTTCCCCGTTGTCTCCTATGTCTACTTTTACTACGGTCTGCTCTGCGAGAGCCTCTTTCAAGCGAATGAGTGATTTCTTTCTCTTGCCATGTGCAATCGCTCCCCCTTCCCTTCCTACCCTCGCTGGCCTCTCTTACACACACTATGCCTTTCACACGCGGTCCGCGCCCCCAGCCCCCCTCCCTTTCTTTCTTTTTTGCAGTGTCTTCACATACAATCTCTCTCTGAATGTGCAATGTCTTTCCTGCTCGGGAGTGCTGCGTCCTTCACAGTGGATTGGTTCCTCTTTCGGAGCAGAGGTAACGGCCCTCCTTTTTCTATCATTCCCCCTTCCTCCTTCGTCTCCTCCCCTCCTCCCCCAGGGTAGGCGGCCGGCGTGGGAAATGGGCCCGACGTGCGCTGCATGGTGGATGGCCGTGCTGCTCTCGATCCACGTGCCCCTGCTGCCGGGGGGAGGACGGGGCTGTGCTGGCTCTGTGTCCTCCGCACCCCCCCGCAGCCCGCTCGTTCCTGCGGGGAGAAAGTGGAATCACCCCCGCCCCCTCTCTCCGTCTCCCCGGCATAGCAGACTCCCGGTCTCGCGGCCCGTGCGCCCACAGCTTCCCCCGTGTCGGTAGGAACAAGCCCAGCTGTTTCATGAGGAGTAGGTTTGTCCCTCTCGGGCAAATCTGTTGCGCAGTGTAACTCCCTCCCCTCTCCCCGGGTGCCCCCCTCCCCGATGCACACAGACGCCCACACGCGCTCAGACGCGACGCGGCATTTGTCCTCCTGATCTGGTGAGATCAACTGGGGAGAGGGATCACAAATGTAATCGTCTGTAATAAATAAAATAGCCCGAGATGCTGATGATATACAGAGGGGAAATAGGAGCTTGTGTCCTTAAAGGGAACATCTGATAAGGCCACCGAAGTGGCATCTTGCGTGTGGGAAGGAATCCGTCTTGCTGACAATCGCAGCCTGCTGTACGTGGGGAAATCCTAAACCAGGCTAAGAGCTTCCCCGGCTCTCTGCATTCCCCCACGCTCCCGGTACTCTGCAGGGGGACTTTGTTGTTGTTGTAGTTGTTGGTTGGAAAGACAGGGGTCATCGCTAAAATATGCAGATGTAATTAATGGCTGGTTTATCTGCATGTCTTGGCTGAGCACGGCTTCTGTCGTCGGCAGCCGAACTCGCGTCCGCAGTTGGCGCTTTCAGCCCACGATAATTTCGTTTTCGCAGTTTAGGAATGTCGGTGACTCGCACTGGAAAATTACGTCTGGGATCCCTGGTTAAAAAGACACAGATTGTTTACATATCCATACCACTCTATACGTTAACAAATACACATTACGTATTACTATTTGCGCGCATACAAACGAAAAAGAAGCTTCAGAAAGAAAAAAAATCGGGTCGGCTTGAAAGTACCATACTCATAATAATACGTAGAAAAGGTTAAATACAGTAAACATGACAGCAAATTCGAAAGCAGGGTAAAAACAAGGACAGAACCCCCACATGCAGCAGTTAAAGCCATTTGACGGAAAGGAGAAACTGACTCAAGAACTCCACCAAGGGACAAACAGCTGAAATGACACCACAGCAACACGGAGCCCGCGGTGACCTCTCATCTCTCTAAAGTGCCTTGCTGATCTGGTGAAATTCTGTTGTGACCTCTTCACTCCCTTCCCTACCACAACCGCTCTCTGTCCACCTCAGAGCATCCTGAGTTCCTTGCAGTGAATATACTGGGAGGCCGGCTGAGTTACAGGGAGTGCTGATACTTGGCCAGCTTTGCAAATATGCTTGCTGTGTAGTAGCATGTAATACGCAGCGATGATTAAATTATTCATTGCAGCAACAGCCTTTCTGATGGACGTTAAAACTTAAGAGTTTAAATAAGGAAACCACAGATTTACTTTTAAGCAGATAAAATCCACATCTGTGCTTATTTAACTGAATGCTAGCTAAGCATGAAACCAGTTACTTTGTTTAAATCCTCTCTCTTTTACTCTCTTTGAGAATTTTGAGCTAGATAATACACCATAAAAGTTACTGACAGAGCAGAATTAGTCTGTGTTGGATAACACGTGATTATAATTGCTCGTTCTTAAAGTCATATCTGAGGTCTGTTCAAAATGAAAGGTTCTTGCATAGGCATTTCTGATTTCTCACATTTATAAAGAATGATGAAAATTATTATTTAGCCAAAGGAGTAGTGATTCTGTTTACTAAGATTTTTGCAGTGTATATGTATTCTTACAAATCACAATTAATAACTTCAATGTTTTCTCTTTCATTTATTCTTGATATTATTCTATAGAGTTTGTTATGAAAAGTCTTTTACAGACTGTACAGACAGATGTTGGCAAAATTTCTAACTATTCAAAATCATGCAGAAGTGACAGACAGAATATGCTTAAAATCAGAAGCAAAAATTAATGAAAGGTCTTAAAAAAAGCATATGAATTTTTATGAGAGGAGGCAGATTTTTGCTAGAATTATGCTTCGTATGCAACTACTGACTTTCCTAAATTTGTAGGGATATAAATGAGGGCTGCACCCAGCCCTGTTGTTTTATATCCTTATTTTCAAATAAAACTATTGTTCAATTTCTTTAAATGCAAAGTAAACTATAGGGAAAAAAATAAGGTGAGTTTGCATGAATTCCTATAAAAATAGAGGGAAATTATGAATTATTAGTATGTATTTTACATAAAGAGATGCAATGACATATTCAAGGGAGATAATTAAAGCTGGATTGAATTTAAATGAAATGTATGAGAACCAGGTAGCACCAACAAAGAAAGAAAATGTGTTCATTGTCACTGAAAATATTGAATGGGCATAGTTGATATGCATATGGATTCACTAGCAGAGAACACCACGGTTACTTGGGAAATAATGAAGGGATTTTTTTTTTAATGTAATGTTTCCAAGGTGGATATCAGTAGAGAGCACATTGAAGGTCTCAAAGTGCTTTGTAAATGATCCCTATGAGATAAAAGGAAGTGCAATGACCTGCTCAGTCACCTAGGCAAGCTGCTAAAAAAATGGTTCTTTCCAGATTATGTTCATCAGACCACAGTTTTACACTTCTGCATTTTTTTAATATATTCTGGATTCACCTCAAGATTTGTCTTTGGATACATGGCAATCATTTCTGCTTTATTTGGTGGAGTTCTGGAGTCAAAGAAGTGCATTCTGAAGAGAGTTTAAAACAAGTTTGTGTTCCAGAGAACTGTATATACAAAGAAATGTCTTGTGTCATGAAATTTGATGGATAGCAATAAAATATACTAAATTGTTATAGATATATTGAAATACAGTTATTTTCAAGCTCGTGCTCCCACTTATTTCTGTCAGGTATCCTTTATATACTGAACTGAGTACATGGACTTTGTAAAACCATTTTTCCTCTACACATTCCTAATACGATTTTTTCAGTTCTATGATCCGTTTTTTTTACTTTTTTAGAATGCTACAAATATTTTTTTTTCTGTGAGTTAAAGTTTTCTTTCATTTTTAAATGAAAATCACCTGATCATAGAATATTTTGTTCAATATTCCTAGTGCATCCTGTGCAACTTGAATTTATTTTTAGTATAATTTGTGACAGCATAAAATATCTGTTATATCTTCATGAACGTATAGTGTCAGCTGCCTGTTGAGCAGAAGAGAAAATACCCAAGCAAGATGGCAGCTCTGCAGAGTTCTGAAGAAGAACCTTTGATATTATAATTCAAACACTGTTATGGATAATTGAATTCTGTGCTGCTCTATTCTTTTCTGTAAGTTAATGCCAATATATGTTATTGAGTACACCTAAAATGAAATTTATAAATTTACACATATAAGTACTTATTTGGAAGCATTAATGTTTCTGTCTATTTTATTAGAAACAATACTGATCTCTGGCTGAAGTAAGAGTCATATAAATACACAGCTATTCTAAATTAAGGAAATAAATATGGTGGGAATGAAAGTAATTTAGAATGGGACCAAGCTGTTGATTGCTTATTGGACAGGCTATTTGGCTTTGTTCTGCAATGATTAAAACTGCTTTACTAGGTATTTTATAATGTTAAAACTTGCCATTTTTTCATATGAAAAGTGCAACATTAGAATGCTTAGAGGTTGTATTGCTATAAACCTTATTTAGCTGTACAGTGCAGAAGCAGACAATGTTTTTTCTTAATCCATTGTTTGACCCTATCAAGGGCATGACTATTCATTGAAAAAAATAAGGACAATCCACCTGCTACCATCTACTGTTAAAGGTGGGCAAGAGGAAGTGTGCAAGACGTGGAATCCTTTGCAGATTTTCCTGAACTAGATTAAAACATAAACTTATATATCCATGCCTGTACTACACAGGTCTAGTGAATATCTTTGGCATTTAGACAAAATGACAATTAAAGGCTGGAGAAGGCCCTGTTTATTTCACCATAAACCAGAATCTTTTAAGCACCATTAGGAGTAGCCAAATATATTTTAGGCTCTAAAACACTGATCTATATTCTGGTACTGATTAACTGGTACTCTGACCAGATTTGCTTTTGAAATGTTTTGCACTGTTACCTTAATTCTCCAAAATAAGAGTGAAGGATTTGTGGCCACCCTTTCTATGGGGAAGATTACATACCCTGGCTTTGAAGTCATTGGTTCTTCTGCTGCCTCACTTGTGCTTTTTGCCATGCACAGCCAGACATAGTTTTATGTCTGCTTTAGCTGTTTTGCAGAGTTTCTTGGTGATCATCCTTAGCGTAATTACATTTTTAGCTTCCTTTATAAGAGTAATAAGTATGGTACAGAGTGGGTTTTTATGACTTACAATATACCTAGAAGAAGAGAGGTACTGATAAGTTTCTACATTTTTTCATATTCTGATAGAAGCCTGACATATCTTCCAGTTCATTCATTCTGTGAGATGATTAAAAAGTTGCTCTTCAACAAACTAAACCTTATCCGGGGCTCAGCAGGAAATAACTGCAATCTAAGCACATTAAAGAACAGACAGGGCAAACCAAAGTATACCTCTTTCTTTCCCTCTTAATATCATGGGGAAAAGAGAAAAGCAGTCTAATATTGTGATAAAACTACAAGCCTGCAGCAGCTGGTTGATGGATAAGGATATAGAACCTAATCCAAAGCATACAGAAGTCAATGGAAGCACTTTGACTAAATAAGCTTTGCATTAGGCACCTAGTGAGTGAATGATGTTTAAAGCATTCATGTAGATCTTAAGCAGATGAGTGAAGAAGAAAATGATGTTCATTTAAATCAAAATAAGTTTCATTAAACCACTGGGTATAAATGCTATTTTGCCTGACCCCAGAGATCATGTTTATGACTTGGGATAAACTGACATTCTTGGGTGCTGAGGCCTTCCTTCACTAGTGTAAGCACTCATGTTGCATAAAAAGCATATCTTTAAAAAATATATATATATTTATGTATTTGCATATATATATATGCAAAATTCTTATGTTGATACTAATCTCAAATTCAATACATTATAAACATCTGCAGGCTCTTTTTACTCATTCATGTGTTTACTGCGGGAATTTCATCTTAGGGTTTGTTTGGGGTTTTTTTTGTTTGTTTGTTTGATTTTTTTTTTCAGAATAATGCAAGATTTTTCAATTTTCTTGCAGGAATTAAGTTCTGCATTCCTGACATCATGCTGGCAAACTTCCCCTTCACCTCCATTCCAGTTTTTAGTGACGTTTTCAGTGAGTCTTTGTTTAATATGGAGGACAGAAATTCATGATTTTCATCATGAAGATGTAGTCTACCTTATGTGAAAGTGTTAAACATCGCTTTCTTTAACCCAGAAATACCTTTTTTAATACTCCATATTAGCTTTTTTTTTAGCTACATCATGTTTTGGTGGCTGGTTTAGTCCTTCTCTAGTAGATTGGCTGTATCTTTCTTTTTCTCTGTCATTTCCAGCTGATGAACTCACAGATCATAGCTGGAAATCTAGTTACATTGCCCTTTTGTACTATTAATTCCATTTCTATTACAGAAGTCATCAAGGTCATCTGATTCATCCTGTATGTTTTTATAATTTTGATGGTTTACTAACAAATTTCAGCAGCATGCTCCAAGGCTTTGTGATCTAGTCTTTAATTTAAATATCTAAAAGGTATATGTCAAGGTAACCCATGAAGAACCCCTTAGCAGCTTCCATCTAACAGTGCAAACACCTAACCCAATCTGTTGTCCTTTCCTGATTAGTCAATTCTTTGTCTTTTCAGTCTTAAGTCATTCTTTTCATATCACATAGTGTAAAAAACTGTTTTGAAATCCAGAAAGGTGAGATCTTCTTTTGCCTTGCTTAGAAGATAAATTATTAAAGAAAGGTATTAATAAATGTTATTATCTAGTCTTGGAAACATTTGGATAAATTCTATCAAGTTTGCTTTGTACTTCTGTGTACTCTGTACATTAATATTTCTTGTGTCAAGAATAGTGTGGCCAGCAGGACCAGGGAAGTGATTGATCCCCTGTACTTGAGGCTGCGTGTGGAGTCCTGTGTCCAGTTCTGGGCCCTTCAGTACCAGAAGGAACACTGAGGTGCTGGAGTGAGTCCAGAGAAGGGCGACAAAGCTGGTGAAGGGTCTAGAGAGTAAGTCACAGGAGGACCAGCTGCGGGAGCTGGGGTTGTTTGGCCTGGGAAAAAAGAGGCTCAGAGGTAACCTTATTGCTCTTTACAACTACATGGAAGGAGATTGTAGCCAGGTGGGGGTAGGGCTCTTCTTCCAGGCAACTAGCAACAGGACAAAAGCACACAAACTCAAGCTGCACTAAGGGAGCTTCAGTTTGTTCATCAGAAGGACCTTCTTCACAGAAAGGGTTGCTAAAGATTGGAATAGACTGCCCAGGGAGGTGGTAGAGTCACCATCCCTGGAGGTGTTCAAGAAATGTCTGAATGTGACACTTAGAGCCATGGTCTGGTTGATAAGGTCGTAATCAGTCAATAGTTGGACTTCATGGTCTCAGAGGTCTTTTCCAACTTAAATGATTCTGTGATTCTGTGCTATTACTCATTGTTTGCTTCAAAAGTTATTTTGAAGCTTTACATTCTAAACCATCTAAAAATCATATTGAGACATCTATTTATTTCCTCTTTTCTGTTTCCCTTTTCAAATGTAGGCAAGCCATTTGCTATTTTCCATAAATGATCATCCTGACATACTTACTAGAAATTCTTGTTCCAGACTCTTCAGATATATATATTAATTTCTTAAGGATTCTTCAGTGAAGGCTATCTAGACTCTGCTTTGAATACTTTCTAGTTTTTGAATTAATTTCATTTCAGATCTGGTAATTCTTCTTTCACAACTCTGCTTTCATTGATCATTTTCCTCATTTCAATATCACAATCCGTGTTGAAACCTGAAACAATGACTAATTTATTTGAGTATCTCCAGGTAAATAATTATTATTTATTATATTTGCATATTTATAGCACGTACTGCAAAGTGAAACCATTGCTTTCTTAGTAATTTTTGAATAAGATCTGGAAGTTTACACTGGACATTTCATTAAAGAGTACAAGGGGATACACAATTTACATATTCTGCTATGT
The DNA here is from genome assembly GCA_013396655.1 of Campylorhamphus procurvoides. NCBI lineage: Eukaryota > Metazoa > Chordata > Aves > Passeriformes > Dendrocolaptidae > Campylorhamphus > Campylorhamphus procurvoides. The sequence continues at coordinate 35,693 of WBMV01002331.1, read as the reverse complement.
TACCACTGCACAATCTGTGTGTCTGTCTTGTCTACCTATTGCCTACATACCATCTACATCATCATCTGCAAATTTGTTATTTTACAAATCTGAATGCTTTATATTAAAAGAAGGGGAATGAAAGTGAAGATGAATAGATCATTGCAGAAGAAAAGAAGCTATATCTGACCAAAAAGAACTTGATATTTCAAAGAGTTGAATAATGCACAGGTAGGAGAAACTGAAAACCTGTATGAGTTTGGTATTTTAGAAGAACAGAGCTATCCAGAATGTCAAAGGTCAATCCAAATGATGAGAGAGATCTTATCAAGCTGAATATACAGATAGTGTATATGCATGTATACATATATATGTAGTCCTTGGTGAAGAAACAAAATCCATATAGTAGGATAAATCATTCCATGAAGATTCTTCTTCTCTCAAGTACCTTAAAGAAGTTTAGAGATAGATTAGAATAAGATTAGAAATAGAATAGCAGGGAGGTGAAGATAGGAAGTGTTTTTTTTTTGTTTGTGGTTTTTTGTTTTTGTTTTTAATTATTATTTAATTATGTGAACGAATACAATAAAAACTTTATAAGGGAGAAATGAGAAAAAACAGATTTCAGAAACCTCATGGCATTCCAATTTTAATTTTAAAACTAGGCATCAACACAGATAGGTGAAACTACCTCTTAACTAAGTTATTAGTCTTTCATTTATTAACTTTTGCTTTTCTTTTAAAAACATTTTGGCATTTGTGTACTAAATTTCTATTTTATTTTTCCTCAATGGGGACTACATGACTCATAGTGCAATTTAAAGAGGATATATTTAATTTACTACAGTTCCAAAGAGTTCATGAACACAAAGTAATGAGAAGAAAACTTTTTTACTTTGATCTTATATGACATTCTTAGAAGAAGTTATTGACTTAACTTGGTATTATTACTCCTCTGAAAGTTATAAGTAAGAATGATAACTATCATGACTTCATGACAGTTCAAATAATGTATCTCTTTTTTTTTTCGTTGCTTATTACTTTATTGAGCTCTAGCATATAGCTTCTTTCCAAATCTGAAGCTATATTTAACTTTTTGAGAAAAGGCAGACTGATTCAATAACATCTGATAATGATACCCATGTTGAAATTTATAGGCAACCTTATATAAATATTTTCAGCACTTTTATACATTTCACTATGAACTTGAGCTTTTAGGAACCTAACTTTTGGGAGTTTTTTGTCTGATGATTAAAGTCCATCCACCCAAGTTTATTCAAATAGCAATGCACTAAAATACTGTGTTTTACATAAGTGATAAGGACTTTACATTTTTAGATAATAAATTCACCAAATATTTTATTCACGTTATATGTAGCCCAGCATGTGGCTAACTAATACTTTTTTGACAATTACAGCTCTTTGCCCAGAAACTACAATACTCCAGTATTATGTGACCTCTCTTTTGGGACATAACAGTGCGGAGCAGGAAGCTGCTGTGTTTGTACACAGAAGGATGAAAATTACATCTGAAGAGGTAGAAGAGGATGAACAAAGGTTATTGACTGTTCTAGGTATTAATGATGTAAAAAAATTACTATGAAATTATCCCATTCATGCTTTCTATAAACAGCAATAACACTGTATATATTTAGTTCTTGTTCAAGTCACAAAAGCTTATTCAGCAGATCAAAAAGATATGGTCCTGGTGACCAGCTACATAAATATCCCTAATACAGCATATGATGAAACTTTTGTTGTGTTTTCGGTTTGCTTGTTTGGGTTTTGGCTGGGAAATAACCTAGCAAAAAATTGATATAAAAAGTCACAAAATAATACCAAGAGCCCTAGTCATATTGACAAACATGAACACTACATACAATATAACACTCAGAAAATATCAGAATAACACTTTTCAGCAGACCTTTAATTCAGCAATTGCAATCTAATTACATGTTCACATATTCTTCATTCATTGAATTTCAATTTGAAATCTGATAAAAATAAATAAAATTCATTTGAAGAAATTGAAATACGTACAATAAATTTTAATACATTAACACATTTTTATTTAATTACACAGAAAAAATGTGTAAAGTTGGGTTTAATAAGAAATTAATTTTTGAATAAAATATTTTCACATTCATTATTAGCCTTAAGGCCTTACTTACTGCACATTGTTCAAACAGCATCCTGGACACAGAGTTATTAAATTTTTTTATGATGTATATCACTACATTGTCTAAAAAATTTAAAAATTCATTTAATTTGTGTATAATTGTATGGTACTATGGGTTATCATGAGTCCAGTATTTAAAATGGGAAGGTACTATGAAGATGCAGGTCAAAAGTATCCACAGATTTAGGATATCTAGTTGGAGTCTTTAAGGTCCACATTTTTGGGAAGTGCTTAGAATTACATAGCTTTTACATGTGCCAAGCAAAACTCTCACTGACATAAGGTGTGTTTGGAGACACTCTTCTGCAAAACAGTCTCGTGGTTTCATGTAAGAACTCAGAAACAGGTGAAATCAAAGTCAAAATGTTTTGTTCTGTGACAGTACCATGGGGGAATCCAATATGGGAAGTGAGTGTCAGTCTACAGCTTTAAAATAAAACATTCTAACACTATGAAACAGTTTCCCACCTTGATTTACCTTCAGGGAAGGTTAGTACAGTGAAGAAACTGTACAGTGAAGAAACTTGGAGGGGAAAAAAATAATACTTTAATGAAAGACTATGTCAGATGTCACAAGTGTCTGGAACCACCAGACATTCCACCACCTGTATTCCATCATTTTCTAACTATGAAATGATCATTTAATTTTTTGACCCTAGTGATGTCCTTTTAATATAATTATATGGCATACAGTAATTTTCGTTGCAGACAGAGGACAGTAAAGATCCCCGTCTCTACAAAAGGAAACAGATATACAACACTTTAGAGAAGAAGGAACTGGGGTGCAGGGAAGAACTCTTGAATAAGCATAAGTGGGAGATGCACAGATGGTGGAAGTTCCCAAATGTTCTATGGTTCTCTCTGGGCATCTTTTACTATATAAGTGTGATAAAATCTGTTAGAAGACATGATTAAGGCTTTATGGGCTTCACCGATGGAATGTAATTTACTGGAAAAACTTGAAAGAAAGAAGATTCACACATGAAATACATTCCACAAAAGGAATTAGAAAAGGTTGGGTCCCAAGACTAAATGTTGTTCTATCAACCTATTGGTGACAGAAAAGACAGTTCATCCAGGGATATCTCTGCTTTTCTCAAAGGAATGTGTAACATAAAATATATTAGCAGTTCAGAAAAGTTGCTTAAAGTCATATTACTGATTAAATAGCCTATTAGGCTACAGAATTAAGTTTTCTGTCCCTCCTTTTCCTCCAGCAAAACTCATTTACACTTTCACCCTTTCAACTTAAACAAACCTGTAGTGGTTTTAGNGGGCAATTGGCATTTGGCCAATTTCAACCGGTCACAAAACCTCATGTCCACTCTTCTGTATGTATCAGGTAAGAAGAAGAGGCCTTGAAGACATAGGTCAGTAAACTTCAGAATGGAAGTAAACTTCCATTTCCCTCAACTTCCACTTGAGGGAAAAGAAAGTCATACCAGATAAACTGATTTACCTAGACCCTCTTTCAGAGATTCCTACATAACATATATGCATATGCTTATAGGCATATATTTGAAAATAAACAAATATAAAAAAATAAAATGGGATAGTAAAAATAAAAATATATGTATATATATGGGATAATAGCAAGAAAATACTTGACAAATAGCTGCTGACATAAAATTTCCTAAACTGCAAGAGTTGTCAATAGGACATCAGAATTATATATCAGTGATGTACAGAATATGGTCAATTTTCTCAAATTCATCAGTAGAAAGACTTGGAGTAAATAATTTAGGCTCATTTTTTTCTGTTGTATGTAATTTAAAAGCAGTAATTCTAAAAAAACCAGTTTTGGTTTTAATAAGAAGGAAGGATTAGACATCAACTAAATGACTCCAGAAGAATGCAAACATCATTACTGATCATTAGTCTTGCTGGAAGTTTAAGGTCTGAGACTGAGAACAGCCCATATAATAGTACTCTCTCACCACACCAGCACTCCATTAAAACAACCATTCAAGGCTGCTGTCACATCTGACTCGTGGATTCCAAAAAAATGGACTCTGAGCCAGAGTGAGGACTAAACAGTCACGAAGTACCATTTTTAAAAAAAATATTTTGTTCTTCCTAGAGGGAAAAGAAAGCTTCTAAATATTTGTCTTGTGTCTTATAATTACAACAGTAAGATTTGTGTTAGTGATTCTTCTGGTTGCAAACTGGAGAGAGAAAAGTGTTCCCATCTCGTGGCTCTTTTTTTGAACTTGAGATTATTTATGAAAAAAAGGACATAGCTTTCTAAAACAAAGGGCAGATTTTCATTTTAAAGAAGGATGTCAGAGAGCCAAACTCTCATAAGAACTTGGTCAGAATCTCACTTGTAGCTTGTAGCCTATTCTGGATAAGGTGTTTAGTTTGACTGTCTGGCTTCTTCAGTGTTGTTTCCCAGAGCTGTCTCTCCTTTACAAAAACATCCATGTGCCAGTTTAAGGCATTCTGAAATCAATCAGTTGTAAATGTAAGCTTGTATTATGGGACTTTCCTTTAATGTGGTTAATGAATATGTTCCCATGACTTTTAAATGGACTGGTGCCTCAGCACATTTTAAAATGATGCCATTTGAAGACATTTCCATTTATGATGGGCCTTAAATCTCATTTCCCTCAATATCTGCACTCAGTCTATTTTAAGACTTCTCTGGGAAAAAAAAAAATCTCAGCTGCTGTTCCTGCTCTTAATGCTTTCCTAGTATTAGCAAGAGCAGAAACCAACTGATGCCTCGCTCTGATACTCACACAGAGACAATATGCAGACACTGTATTGTCCTCCATTGCTGGCTGAAGAGCTCTGTACTACCATTTCATATTATCTATACACACAGCTGCTGCTTCATGTGTCTGCTAAAGCTTCATGTCTCACTGTAGTCTCTGCAACTTCACATTTTCCCTATAGGAACTTAGAGTAAGACTGGTAAAGACTCCCTTAATTGCAAGCTGCTGCAGATCCTAATTGGGAAAAAATGTGCATCACCTGAAAGAGACCTGAAATAACAGTTCAGAGACAGGCCTGGATGAGTGGAAGGAGGAAAAATAGAAGGGGCTATAAAGAAGGAGAGAAAAGAGGTAGAAATAGTACTATTTGACTGTGTCCTTCACTTGCTGAGTCAGCAGGAGCCAAGTGCTCTGCAGGGGCACATTTAACCTTCACATTTCTCCATAGAAACCCCATCTGGCCAACTAAATTGCTAGCAATTGAGAAGCCATGCAGGAAGCTGTATCCAGCTATTCTCATTCAGTGTGAAGGTTACTGTGTTGTGGAGGTAGTGGAAGAGGAAATAAGGAAAACATTGCAAGACTGTCTCACACACAACAAAGGAAAGCATCAAGTCTGAATCAAATTTGAGCTGTTCACTTCTGTATTTCTTAGATACATAAAAAAATTAGTCTGAGAAAACGTAGCTTCTATTTTAGGAAGACATCATCAGGCAACCTTGGCAGATAAAATCATCATGGAGAAAAAAGTTCAGGGAAATGAAATAATCAAATTTTACTATAGGATTTGAATTTCAAAATCTAAAGGTTTTACTTTTTCTATCAGGTTGTCTGAAAAACATTTCTTGGAGCTCTACTTGACGTTTCCAAGGATGACACTAACTTCAACTTCCGTTTAAAAGGCCTAGAAAAACAAAATGCTTTCTCTGGGCCTCTTAACATGCAGTGTTCATTCAGGTGAAAGTACTGAACTAAAATGTAAACCACATGCAAATATACCAACACTACATAAAATAATCCAATAATTTATGTAGGGAAAGCTCCAGAAGAATGCATCAGCTACTGGTTTATGTGGTGTAAAACAGCAATTGCACTTTAGCCCTTTAGTTCAGTGTTTCCCAATGAGTGAGGTTGCTCTCACTAGAGAATTGTGCCAGTATTAAAGGTGAGGCACAGAACAGTACAATCCAATGAATGTATTAACTTAGGCTCTATGCCCAGGCTGGCACTGCCAGCAGTAGGAAACTGAAAGAAAGAAGATGATCAAGTACAGCAGTGAGAAAAAAAGGGAAATAGGGGAGAAAAGGACAACACACTGTCCAGGAAAGCTTGGTGTCAGTGATTTGTCTCTCTGCTCACAGTAAGATATATTAAATAAGCCAATATCGCTTGTTGCATAACTTCTTTAGTTCCCTGATGCTACTCGTATCTTGGTGTCAGCAGGTTATGTTATCCTGGAGAGCTGAGTGACTTTCAGGTGACTGAGTCTCTTAATGGTGCTTTATTGATCACATGGTCTAAGCAATTTACAAAGACATCAATATTCAGGTTGAAGTATGGAACGAGTGATCATTCAGATTCAAAAGTGTCAGTCCTTCATGTTTTTATGTGAAGTATTTGTTTTTCAGGAGGAAAACTTCAGTTCTAATTTCAGATTAATTTTTTCTTTCACAGATTAAACCTCCTTTTCTATAAGCTTTGCAAAGCTTTGACAACTGGGCAGAGAAGTTTCCCAGGAGCAAATTAGCCAGTTGTTTGTAAGAACACTTACTACCCCATGAGTTTTCTATGCCATCAGATCCCGGCCAATAAGTCTGCAGATACGTGTCACATCAGCAATGAAGCAGAGAGCAGAACAGAAACTAATAAACTTCCCTCAAGAATAACATAATATACTTCATTCTCTTAATGAGCAGCTGAAGCTAGATATCCATTTTTTCTACTACCTTGCATCTATTAAACCGGTACTTGGCCCAGATTTCTACTACTCTCAGTTAATTTTTCTTTTTTTTTCTTTTCCCAGAAAAGGTAAAGAAATGCGCTACTAACTCTATCCTTCCTAGCAATGTAGAAGTACTGATGAATGTTAAGTCAAGTTACAGTCAATACTGACGAAAGTGCTGCAGAAGCTGACTTGCTGCTAAAATCTAGCAGAAAAAGTAGATTTATAAGGTTTCTTCCAGAAATTGTGCTTTATTATAAATCAGATTTTAATACCCAAACTATTTCTGTAACTCTTTGCAAAGATCATGTATTAAGGATATATGTTTATAAAAATACCTCCTGCGTCCATAAATTTCAGTACTAATTTTACTATATTTCTGTCCTGAATTGGTAATGAATAGAAATTTAGGCATATTCAGTCTGTGTGCTTGCAAAAACTATCTACCAACAATGTTCTCAATCAGCTAGAATCACTGGCCTTTAAATATTAAGTCTTAATAAATATGTTCTCTTTGTCTTTTTGCAATATAGTAATTGTGAGACACTTTTCATATTTAGAACAGCATTTTGGTCCATTGCACTTTAAGGCTACCTTCTGAAGTCTTCAGGACATGTCAGAATGGACTTTAACAGCCATAATTAGGTTTTCTGCTGCTTCTTTCTGCCAATTTAATACAGTGTTCTTTTACTGTAAAGATGGCCTTCCACAATCACATCTGTATCATTTCCTTGCAAAACCTTTGGTGGCAGGATGGGATCAATCACATGACCACTCAAACCACAAGCTTTTTGTTCTTTCCTTGCCATTGGGAGTTTGCATGTTCTTCTCGTGAGACCTGATGGCTTCCTGGGGAAAGCTAATGCAGACTGACTTTTTTCCAAGCCTTCTCTTGCTTGCCAAAGGATGGTGGGAGCAAGCTGGTTCTGTGGACTTCAATTCTTTCCTAATTCATCAAGAGATGGCAGTAGAAAACTCCCTACTTACCTATCATAAGACCAAAGACTTTACAAATGACCCTAATAATGTCAAAGGAAGAAAAAAACATCCAAATCGTTGCTCCATATGTCTTATACGTACATATATATGTGTGTGTATATATATATATGTATGTCTCAAATGTGCTCTGAACTTTTCAGGACACTGTGGAAGTCGTCTACGGATTAATTTTATGCTGAGCCTGAATGACCAGAAACAGCTACCGCTTTTGAAATGATTGTTTTTCCTGTTACCTTCTTCTGTTTTTAAAGGATTCTTTTGTAGATGTACTTTAATTTTCTAGCTGTGAAAAGATGTTTGGAATACAGATTATAGCAAATAATTTGCTTTCCCCACAGATAGATTGCTGTGATGAAAAATCTGTTCTCTTATCTCAGTAAAGACTTTTTCAAATGTTATCATTACAGTGACAGAGCAAGTAATTTAGTCAGTAAGTTTTTGAGACAAGCCTCGCTAGATTTTGTCATTTCATTAGTTCCTCCCCCTTCAAATCAAGTAGATGGTATAATAAAATTTGTAAATTCTTTATATAGATCAAAACATAAGATATATGGACCATACAGTAGTTTCTTATTCTATTTTTTAAAAAGATGCTGATATCCTGACATTGCCAATCAAGCAAAAAAGATTGCCATAAAAATTTCTTAGAGGAATTTTCTTGTGTAATGTACAATAGTGGGTGTCTGATATAGAAAAACTCGTATAACTCTCTTTTAAGAGAGTTCCTGATTTCTATTTCCACCTCTTTCACTAACTTATTTTAATAATTCTTTGCAGTTCACAATTATCCAACATGTTTCTTATGGTGAAAGAAACTGATTTCAAAGGGAAGGAAGGAAGGGAGAAGAAATGTCTCTTTCAGGCACTGCTGGAGGGAGTGGCATACTGTTCTAAACATAATGGAAATGTGTGAATTTGCTGAGCCAGTGATTTAAACTGAGGTAGGTTTGAGAGAAGTCTTCAAGATGCAAACACTGATTTCCCTTCAGTTTAGTGAGTGGATTTTTTTTTTGGAGTAAGCTTTGAACATTGACCATGTGTTGGCACTACTGAGCCCTTGTATAGCAAAGGGGAGTGTGTGTCCTAGAGGCAGTGCAGAACATTTTGCTTTCTCGTACCGTTCTATGGAACTGTTGGGGGAAAGTCAGCATAGTGTTAAAGCCATAAAGAGTTTTTGCTTTTTGCTTTCTCATTGTTATTTCTTATTTGATTTGGTGGGAGGGGGTGTGTTTGTTTGTTTATTCATTTATTTTGTTTTGGTTTAGATTTAGTTTTTAGTTCTTGTTTATTTGAACAGAAAATCCTGCTGTAGTAGAATACATTCTGGTCCCATAATCAGAAATAATTATTGATTTATACTTCTCCCCTCATCTGCTTTTACTAAGTATTGTAAAGTTTGCCTATAACTCAGGAAAGGAGGTAATAATATGGTAAGTATTCCAGTTATTTAAAATATATTTTGGCAATTTTTTTAGTTATATAATTAGTTTCAGGTTGTGAAATTTTCATATGAACAATTTTAGAAAATAATGAAAGTAACATTAATTCTTTGGCTATAGACATAAAATTACAACCCGCTTTATAAAGAGGGTTTAGTTCATGAATATCTCCTTGAGTGATGACATTGATAACGAGTTTGTTATGTGTTAGCTAAATGTAAATATAAACCAATAATAAAAAAATATAATTTAACAGATATCATAGAAATGGCTACATAATCTTCATTTAGCCCTACCATGCTGTCTTTAATATATTATCACACACATTTACTTCTAGAGGACTCTGGGTATTAAACATACTCTCTGAATCTTTAAGAAATTCATTTCATGAATGAGCTGTGTGTTCAGGTTGTTCAGCCTGTGTCCTCTGGTTCCCTATTCTGTGAATAGGTAAAGTTAGAGAATGAAGAACTCATCATGCATTCAATAGGGTTTTCTCATGATAGTGTTAATATTTGGAAGATAGTAGCTTCCTTTATAAATAACCTTGAGATACGTTTTAATGAAATGTTATACAATATTATATGTATGACACTGACAGCTTTTATGTTTTGAAGGGAAAAAAAATTCAACAATCCACCAGCAAGTGCATCTGCACATGTTGCAATTGAATACTGAACTGCTACACCTTTAATTTTATTTGTTTGTTTTGAGAAACAGTGTATGTGCACAGCATAGAGCAGGCCCGATGTGTTGCAGACAAACCTGTTGCAGTCTTATTCATACTGCCTATAGGTTTACTTTGGAGTAAATTATCCCCACCTGAAGTGTCCCTGAGAGAAAATTAGCTGTGACAGTTCAAAAGAGCCCAGGAGGGAGCTGACATACAAGAAGTGTGAACTGCAGAGTGAGGTGAAATGGAGTGCCAAGTTGTTTGACAGCATGTATAGGTGACTTAGATCACATGTAGATTCTCAACTTTATCTGTATGGCAGTGATGTCCTGAGGAGACATACTCTGAAAGAGCACTCTCACATCTTGAGTTAACTGAAAATATTCCTGCAGAAAGGTGTGCGTACCATAACTAGTTATTTTCCTTTTATATATACCTCCTAATTTTTGAAGACATTTTGCTGTCTATATCTTTCAGTTCTCATATATTTACTCAGCTTTTTCTGTTAAAAATATTTTAATTTTCAAATTTCAATGCATGTCTGATACAACACAGAAAAATTAAATGACAATTTACTTCTATTGTAAATTATTGTTTCCAGAACATGGCCTTATTTTCAAAGACCACTCTTTCTGTATACTGGGATATAATAAAATAATAAAATTAACTTAACTTTTGGAAACATGCAACTGTAAACCTTTCCTTTTCAATTTCTTTAACCATAAGAAATTGTATATGTCTGTAAAGAATTTAAGTCTTCCTGTGTTTTGGAAAGGCCTGTCACTTAAAACTCTAGTTTTTTAAAATACCATTTGAAGAATATTGCTTAGCAGTAGAATATGAATTTTCAGACACTTGAATAAAGTATTCATAGTCAGACTAATATTGTGCAATCAAAGTGGTCTTGAATGCAGAAGTTAATCTCCTGCATTCAAAAAAACACTTCAGAATATCTGTATTAGTGTTAGTTCATAATGGAGAACCTCTCATTTTGGATTACTAAATTTGAGATGATCCTCAACCTCTGATACACTGTCTAAGAATGAGAAGGAGGATTTTGGCCAGAAGGGCAGGAAGGAGCCCAACTCCTAAATTTCCAAACTGCCATCTTCTCAAATTTGCTTTTTAGTTCTGTCTATTTGGCATGAAATTAATTCAAAATTCAAGCCATTGGCAAAGTGCTTTGTCTACTATGCAACAGAAATTGCATGCTCTTGTTTAGGCCAGGGAACTTCTGCATACATGGCTAAATAGCCTTGATAGGAAATAGGGTTTCAAAAGGAAAATTTTGTTCTGCTCATTAGGTTCTCTCAAGTCTACTCTAATTGAACAAGATACCTAACATCTCAAAAAAGGAATGTGAGCTCAAATGCAAAATTTGTGTGGCCTCTGCTTAATTTTTTTATTGTACAAAAATGTTAAACCTCTTAAATAATTGTAATGTAGTCAGTAATTTCTTTTTATGTACTGGGTCTCTTAAAACTGATACTCATGGTTGAATATGTTTTCCAATACATTCTATTTTTGGTGTCTTTTATGTAAAGAACTGCGTTCAAGAATGGAATTATAACACCCTTCTACTGGAACATAGAAACACAGCCATCTGGCATGTATGTGTGTCATAATTTTGCCAATTTCTTTGCTACAGCCTATTTTTGTACTTGGGAGAACCTTCTTTTACTTGGTGCTTTTGTCAGAGTGAAAAATTAATGCACAGAAACATACAGTCTATATTAAAAATATCTTCTTTGCACAATTGAGACTCTGCTGAATGATTTGGCGAAGACTCAAAATTGCCTGTGCTCATCCAGTATTATATAAATACTAAATTTTAGAGAATTGCTGAATTTGTTGCAATCTGCATGATTTAATCAATTTCCCAGTATTTTTTCCCTTGGATTTTGACAATGCAAAAAAACCTTGTTGTCTCTCAGTGCATTTACTCAGTATCTGTATAACCATGTTTTTAAAGCAAACACAGACAGTTAGCTTATGAAGAATCATACTATAAAGCAATTGGATTTTGAAAGATAGTGAAGAGTTATTCTTTCTTCTTTTTTCTCATGTTTTTTCACTCTCTTCCCTATTTTAGGAAGTGAAAAACTAATATGCCGTTTAAGATTTACTTTTGTGAATCAACACCACTCTGCAGTACTTCTAAATGTATTTCTGGTTATTCTACTTACGTTTAATAGAGAAATTGCATTTTAAGCTGTTAATTTAGTGCTAGTTTAGGCCACAACTCAGTAAATGAAAACAAGAATTGCTCCTATTTGAGTATTCCAAGGGGATGTGTGTGGTTCTGGGAAGCCTTAATCTGTTCTGTGCCACCATGGCACTAGGTTTGTGAGGATTGTTACTGACAACTACCAACAAGAAATTTAAGTATTATTCTTCACTCTTTGATTCACCAACTCTACGCAGATGAAGATGATTCCATTCATCTTACATCTTAGAATGGGAAGAAGTTAAAGAACATGCAACATCCACTTAATTTTGCATACTCTTATATTCCTTTAAGTCTCCCTTACTGCAATGCATAGGCATCTCACTGAACTAAAAAAATCTAGCTTTTGCATGAATTAATAATTAATTAATTAATTAATTAACATTAATTTTCAAAAGTAAGAAAGGCAAGGCAAGCTAAGGTTAGAAGCACTTCAGAACAGGTTGGAAAAAAGTACCAGTCTCTGAACTATTGCTCAAAAATTTGCTCCAGTCCACATTTTGAATATGTTTTAAGTACTTTATACTTTGTGATTCTGTTCACATGAGCTATTGTCTTCCTTCTATTCTGGAACTTTATTGTTAGAACTGACCATCTTTTCTGCATGTGACATTCAGAGAATAGTGATACAGAGGTATAATAAGGGATTTTTGCATCTGCCATTCCCTAGACAGGGAACAGATATCTGCTTCTCACTAGGAAGCAAGCACTGAAACCTTGAAAAACAAGTTGTGGAAAAGAATGCTGAGAAATTCCAAAACACAGTGTCAAAAAAACATGGTGTGTGAAAGCTCATCTATACCATATCTGCATTCTCTGAGTTGTTAACTTCCTTTGCCCCATAATACAGTGAGGAGCTTGGAAGGCTATTTAGCTACCTCCCCCTTGTCAATTATGCCTATAAACAGAGAATTAAACCAAAGAATTAGCTATAAAATAGATTATAGTCCAAAGAATCCTTGCAGAAAACAGCAGTCAGAAAAAAGAAATTTAGTCAATTCTCCTTCTTCTGTCAAGGTTTGGAAGAGAAAGAGTAACACCTCATTATAGAAAGTAAGTACTTTTTGAGACCCAGAAAAGAATTTTAAAAAGATAAGAACCTAGAATTGGTAAGGCTTTTTGAAATGCATAACTTATTTCTTTTGGTAACTGAGAGTCGTTCATTTTTCCTTCAGTAGTGTGTAATTCTGGCAATTTTAGCAACATCTCATTGTTTCTGTATTTAGGAGTATGTACACATTTTCATTACAAGCCAAATTTGTCAGACAAGAAGACTTTTGATATTTCAAACTGTGTAAGTATTTTTTTTTAAGATATAATAACTACCATCAGTGCTTAATTTCTTGATCATTCCATAAAATCCATGAAATCATTCAGGTCTAAACTGGAAATATATGCTGAAATGCCTCACTGAATTTTCAAGAATTGTCACTGAAAAAGGTTCAGCTACTGTGGAAAACTGGAAGAAAATACCTTTTTAGCACCAGAATAGAAAGAACAATTTTGTTTTTATTTTTCTTTTCTATTGAAGATTTCTTTTTCTGTATATACCTACTACTAAAATAATTTCAGTATCAGTTCTATAATACCATAATAGATCACCACCTGGTTAGTCCTAAAGCCTTTGAGACAAACCAGCTCAGCAAGTCTGGCAAGTTATTTAAATTACATGTCATCAGAAGCTTTATAAGGATAAGTGAAACTGCCATTTTCTGATACCAATGGCAGCAGGTAAGCCTCTTGAGATTGTTTGAAAGATTTGTCAAAAATGTGCTTCCTCAAGCAGTAAAAGAAAATCTTTCACAGAAATTCCATGGGTGAACTAAATAAGAGCAGCATTTTGCTTGTAGTTTATAGTGTCATACAGGACATCCATACATCTCCAACAATAGCAGGAGGTATTGTATTAGTATTAAATAATAAAACCTCTCATATTCACTCAATCACACATTTAATATAGTATTTATTTCTGCTCCTGTGCCACCTTTTCCTGATTTTTCCTCCTTCTCCTTTTTCTTCTTTTTTCTTCTCCTGTCAGCTTGATCACATATACTGATACAACTGTAAAAGTTACAATGTGCTTCAGCAAATTGTTGTGCCTTTTATTTTCTCTCTTTTGTAAATATTTCATAATTGCTCTTACTAAATCAATAACCTTAAGCCTAAAGAGGTAATCATAATACCTGGAACCACTGTATTAAATAATCTGGATGCTGTTTTACTAACAATAAGACTTTGATTAGCTGTAAGGGTTACACTACCAAAGTTCTGTTTTCAGCTTTCAAAATACTGTTTTTCATCCACTTCTGTGTTTGCTTGTATGCAAGACACATACAGCACTTTGCAATCAAGAGAATAAAGGAAAATCAAAGAAATGCTCACCTTAGTGTGGTTAAAATATTCTACACATATCACCCACTGCATTTCTGACTGACAGTTCTTGAAACTAAGATTGACAACATGTAGGATGTAATGAGTAGGAAGATGACTGGAGTGTTCAGCTTATAAAAGAGAGGTCTGCCTTCACAATAGCACTTGAAGTTGTTACAGTCATCTGTTACTGCATTTGAAGAAGAATATGATAAACAGTGTCTGTGGAAAAAATCTCCAAATGTTGTAAATGCTTACTTTTTGAAACTATGGATTGTATTTATGGATCCCCACATTCACCAAATTACTTTCTCCAGGCAAAGCTATACTAATGATATTTTTCTGAAGAAGTTAATAGACAAAAATAGGGGAAAGACAGATAGTAATTGAGACTGTGCTCACAATAATAAGTTAAAAATACTCAAGAAGTGAGAATTTCTGAGAATTTAGAGTTTCTGAGATCGAGTGAAAAGGGTTAACTTCTTTCCACACCGGTTAGATAGCCAGACTTGTACAGCTTTACCACATCTACACCGCATAGTACTCACTCCTGTATTTTAGACAAACTCTTAAAGCATGAGAGATCACCTTTAACTTACAGGTCTGGGGGTTTGTGAGAGGTCATTTTCCCTTTTTTCCATCCAGATTAAAATGCCTAATGTAAAAACTATGTTGCAGCTCCTAAAATAGCAATTTATATTAAGAAACTTAGAGAATCATGTATTGGAAGTTGTGAAGTGTGATGTGGATTTGTGATGTACAGCTGGGTGATTAGTCTGTGAGGATGTTGTTGGAGGACTATGTAGAATATATGGGGGGAAAACTGGCAGAAATCTGAGTTTTACCTGCATAGACTTCTGAAATCAGTTCATGAAGCAAACTGTCTCCAAAAGCCTGAGCAGGTATTGTCTTTGAGAGATATTTGGAGCAATTTAAAGCATAACTAGGGTAAGAATTACCAGTTATGCAGGTGTAGATGAACGGAGGTCTGGTGCTTAAGCAACCTCCCTCTTTTATTTATTAGGACAGATGGAACAGAAGATATGAGTAGTCAAGAGCAGGCTCTTCCCCCATTGTGCAAAGATTAAATTAGAACTGATTTGTAGGCTAACAATGATAATGCACAACCCTAAAAAAAGTCACATTATGACTCAAAGCCACAGAGTTCTGTGTTCTCACACTTCTTTCCCACTCTCTTTTTCAGGTAGAGAAATATGCCAGTATGTATCAGGCTTATATTTAGAACACTTAACTTTATGTGACTCCTATGTATTGGAGAGCTCTATACCATTTATGGTCAATTTTCTAGTTGACCATTCTCTATCCACCTGTAAAGACTGTGAATCAATGGTTCAACAGAAGCTCCTTGCTTCTAATCTTGATAGCAGTTATATAGGCAGCAAATGTAGGCAGTATGAATACTGAACAGCCTCATAATTCCTGGTGTAGGCACAAAGCCAGGATCACAATCTGGCTCTTCAAGACTTGACACATTCACAGAACACTGTAATACAGTATTGTTTATTTATAGAAATTTGGACCTGTTGGAACTTTCCTAGTTTTATATCAGAACATAAAATCTGAAGATATCTTCTATAATCTGTAAGATATGGTGTATCTTTCTGCAAACTCTGATAGTAATTAGAGAGCACAAATGGCTCTAGACCTTTTTGATTCCTGTGCTATAAAAATGTCATTTTTTCCTATGTATTTTTCTGGTTCTCAGCACTAAAGGAAACTGATTTGGTTACTATCTCAGGATTTTTTTTCTATTTATTTTTATTATACAGAACCAATATATCCCTAATTTAAATATAACACAGCAGTGGGGTATAATCAGAGAGTATAATAAAAAAAAAAACAAAGCACAAAACAAACCAACCAAACAAAACAAACAAACAAAAAACCAAACACAAACCCTGCTAGAATAGTATTTGTGCTTATTTTGGTGTAAAATTGGTTCTTGGGAATTCAAGGATGAATTTCCCATACATAACAGAAATTTAATTGACACGTTTTAGAATCTTAAAACATGGTGTACCCCAAGTTGTGGGAGTGATTACTGCACGTTATGTAAGATTGGATTGTGATGTCTTAGCGTTGAACAGGACTTCAAAAGTCATATTTTAAAAGTCATATTTTGCACATGAATATTTTTTTTTAAAATATAGTTAAATAGCCATTTGAAGAGATTCTGAAGAAAAGTTACTTACATGTACTGGAAAGTCCTGGAAAAGTTTGTAGGCAGTGTGCACTGTTTCTACTTGTTACCAAGAATCAAATATGTTTATAAAACAAGCTTATTCATTACTGAAATAAACATGCTCGCTTAAGAAACATGGCTCTAAACTGTTTCTATCTTGTTTGACTTAGATTAAATTTGACAAGATGTTCAGGCATCAGGGCAAGCAGGCAACAGAGAGAAGAAGGACATGAGCTGAGTCTGACTGTCCTTTTGTCACCATTCTCAAGAGGAGGCATTGTAATGTTTAGAGGAATCACAGCAGAAAGGACAACTTTACCTGCAAGGCAACAGATAGCAATTAATATTTGCAATACCTCAGTATAAATTTAATGGGGAAAAGTGACTTTGAAAGTTTCCCACTTTGTTGTGTTGAGTGCAACAGCAGAAACAAGGTGCTAGGAAGGAACCCTTCACATCTTTTACTGACTGCCTAACCTGCAATTCAGGGAAAGGTGTTTCAGCACTTATTTATCTCTGAAGAAAGCCTTTAATGTAAAAAAAAACAAAAAAAAACCAACCAAAAAAAACCCCAAAACCCCTTTCCTTTTCTTTTCCAACTTTATCAGTTGATCCAATGAACAAAATTACTTTTCTCCATTACTTTTGCCCTCTTGTTCCTCTACTTTTCAATACTACAGAGATCATAGAAAGAAAGGGGAGAAAGGTTATCTCCTTTATTTGCTTTTCCTTATTCATACTGATGACAAGAACATAACCTCAATTTATTGCAAGTGTTCTTAGCTACTTCCATAAATCCTTCTGAAGTATGAAAGATATATTTATAACTTTTTGTACTAACAGATGTTAATTAAGAGATGCAATGTGTAAATACTAATGTCATTACTCACAGAAGAGTCAAAGCCTTAAATTCAAACCTGTTCACTGGTTGTGTTCCTGTGCAGGAAACAAGGGAACACATGAAACCATTTTCCTCTAAGCTGACTAGTTATCTCTCTCTCATTTACCTAAGAGCAGGCAGACACAGAAAGATATCCTTATTAGCACAGTGCAAAACAAACTGTAAAGCAGAAGTGGGGAAGAAGCTGATCATGATGGAGTCATGGTCCCATTTCTCCTTTGGAATGGTACTTTTTACACAGTGGTTAGATTTTAAACTTCTGCTCTAATCCTAGATTTGTTACAAAACACTGTAACTTATAGACTCCATCCAAAACAATCTCCTATAAAGCTATTCTATTGACTTTTGGACATCTTTACATGTTGGAGGGTGAGGGCATTTGTCAGGTATTTGCTAAAAAGTAGTGAAGATTTATGCCTTAGCTGAGAATGGTCTAGATTCCATAATTTTTCATTTTCTGACATTTGAGCATTTGGGAATTTTTGAACAGGTGATTAAGTTTTGCAAAGGAAGAATGCTATTGATAATCAGAGTTGAATAAGGCCCATCAAAACACATTGTCAACCCTGCATTGATTTTAATAGTTTGTGCTTAAAAAATATTAAGATATGCATGTGCTTTGTGACTTTGGAGAATGTGTCCATTTATCAGTGCAGTGATCCCTCAGAAACACTCAAAAATGGTGTAAAATTATGACAGTTTTAAAAATTACTACTTAGTACATATTGAATCTGCTATTTAGTAGATTTAATAATATGTTTCATACTTTTAAAATTTTGTAGTTCATTCTGTTGCCTAGCTCAATGAAATATAAGTTATTGAGGACCATGTCCCATAAGACAATTTTCCATTGTCTTAAACATTAATGCTATTTTTTAATCAAATGAAAGATGAAAGAATTAAGAAAATTTAGTCATAGTACAGTCATAAGCTGATGAAAAACTAGCTTCCTAAAATCCATTTAAATAAGCATAAAACAATTCTCCTTTTTCCTGGGGCTGCATTACTCCTCCTTTCATTTTGTGCTAACTTTTAATTGTATGGTATAATTTAGATATACTTGATCTGAAAGATAACCTAATCGTACACTTCAAATTACTTGCTAGACACATTTTTGAAACAAATCAGTGAATTTCTGAATGGTGTTGGTTCTGCCTAAATTTTATTGAGGAGACCTGAAATCCTACCTTATTTCTAAACAGCTGTTCCATATGTCTGTATCCTTTTGCAGCCCTGCTGAAGTTTATAGGCATCTAAATGATTAGTTAACATCTTGACTGCTTTCACACATTTTTAGGAGTATTTATTTTGGGGACATAATTATCTATTTCATACTTATGTCTCTACTTGAGTAGGACAGAGCAAAACAAGTACACAGATCTACAAGGGCATTCTGAATAAACAGCCATAGTTCTGATCTTTTAGCTTCTAGTGCCATTCAGCTACTTCACAATCACTGGCTGCTTGTAGCACTTGTCAGAGAAATCTGAAAGTTTCCTTTTTACATTTTAATCACCTTAAGAGAAAAAAAAATATTGTATGCTGGAAAGCCACCTTTGAATTTCTACTGAACTGTAAAGAAACAGGGTACTGAAAGAAACAGAGGCTATTTGGGCCTTAGCAAATAGTTTCCTTTTTTTTATTATTCCCCCCTCTCCCCGCCATTGATGACCTAACATAATACAAATATGTATTAAAATTAATAGTATACAGGCTTCATTTTTTTCAGCTTTAATCCTTTCAAGACAAGACTCCAGCTCCCTGTTTAAGTGTCAGACTTCTTGCCCTTTCAGCCCTTTCAGTATTCTCTTAAGATACAAGTTTAATTCTTTGCAGCTGAATCAGTCACAGAATCCTCCTGTTCAAATTCCTAGGAAGGTGCTCTAGCATAAAGTATTAAGCAAAAGGTAAAATAGCACTGCTACATCTCCTTTGAAAGATTCACCACTAGGTATCCATCTTAGAAAAAGCTGAGACAGATTAGTTCCTGAGCAGAAAGAAGTGCATAATGGAAAAGGAGGAAAAAATAGGCACCTAACTTTGATATAATGAATCACAACCTTGAGGGGTTTTGAACTTAATATGGGTGTGATGGGGATTTTCAGAAATGCCACCTCTCCTTCACTGATGAACTAGGGATTTTAAGCCCTGTTTTTTCTGAGAACTGAATTTTCCCTCACCTCTCCCACAGAGACAGACACCTAGAATTTAGATCTGTCAAAACAGCCATCCTGGCCTAAGGCCTCTTTTTAAATTTTCGTTGTTCTTACTTTATTTCCTTTAGAAAGTAATTTGAGCTTGAACTTTGAGAACAATGATCCTTTCAACTTTCATTGCCACAGGATAAAGTCTTTAATGATTGCATAACAATTCATTTCTTAATTTTCTTTAAAATGGCAGGAAATAGTTCAGTATTTTGCAAGTATTCTGCAATACCGGACACTTTTCTGATGTTAATATGTTTTTCTTAAGACACAGAGTAGTAAGAGCAGCTGTCTTTCATTTGAAAATCAAAACCAGTTATCTAGGAGAAGGAAAAAGTGGCATTTTCTAAAACTTATTTGTATCCCTACTTAAAATACCTCAAAGATTAGTAAAAAAACCTACACTTAGCCTTTGAAAATATAACATGTGCTATTTAAATGCATATTAATAGACAAAAGTACCATTGACTAGGTCAAATGTTGGTAAAAGCTCCATGAAATTTGAATAATTTTTTCCCCTCAGCAGTGAGTATTTCACTCAACACTAATCTGTAGTGTGCAAAAGAAAATTCCTCCAACATTTCTTGTTATCAGTTCTCCATGGAATGGGAAAGAAAAAGGATTTAATTTGTGCCATTATTTGCTTTTTAGCATAAGGAAAACAAAAAAATCTTGGTCTCAGTTGAAGCTGTAGACTGGGCTTTCCTTCACTGTTTTATATCCTCTAGTGACTTTTGCTATTATGTTTCATGCATAAGTGTAAAGGAACATCTTATATTCAGGTACACCACCCTCATGAATGGTATACATACACTGAACAATTTCATAGGGAATTGACTAGACTCTTTTCCTTTGTTTTTCTTCTTTAAATATTAATAAGTTCATCTTTTATAAAAAGAGTACAAGCTGCTCTCTAAGTATTGAAAAAGATTACATTTACTATCTAAAGGTATAGACTTTCAAAATCAATATGTCCCTTTCACCCGTTATAGATGTTTTTTTCTTCAAACTGGCTACCTTTTTTGTTTGTTAGGAATAAATTGCTTTCAATACATTGCACATTTGTCCTATTTTCTGCTGTTCCAGCACTGGCAACACTGGGCAATTTCTTTCTTTTTTCAGTCATCTTAAAACTCAATGAGACCTTTATTTATGGCTTGAGTTTAGGAACTTGAGTCATATGCTAATGTACCTATAATGTGAGTAAGTTCACTGTTTGACTTTTAAAAAGGCAGAGGAATTTGTTGTGTTCAAGAGTTTTTCAGCAGTCTTAGAAGATAGCATGTTGTTTATCTGATTCTGTGCGTGAAAATCTTTCCAAAAGAAGTGAATACTGCCTGAGCAGTATTCCTCATAATCTTAAATCAAGAAATAATAGCACATTTCTTTATAAATGGTAGAACAGACAATTGAATGGCACTGTCTGATTCTACTGTGATGTTATCCTTTTTTAGGTCATTATCTTCAGAAAGAGCTTTGCTGTTTTATCAGTTGCAATTTAAAATACAGGTACTTCTAATGTTCTTTCAAAGGCTTAGCTGATAATATCAAGTAAAATGAATTTGGGGTTTAGTACAAATAATTCTTGTTATCTGAACAATCATTCTTCAAGAGATGCAAATCAAAATGAGAGCTAGAAATTATGTTCACTATATACCGAAGTTCAGCTTAATACTAATGTTACTCCAGGATAAACCTGATTTTTTTCTGTTAGTACCATTGCACATTTTCACTGATGGAGCCATTAGTAACATATGAAAACATGACACTGACTAGAGAAGAAAAAAGAGGGTAATTCAGGGAGCCATATTTTCTTTGCATGTGAAAAAAAAAAACAAAACAACAGCCCAAACCAAAACAGTGTTGTGCCTACAGCGCAAAACAGCTGTATGTGTGGCTAATGAGTTTGGCAGTACTTCATAGCCTTCCTGGGAATATCTTGACCAGACCAGCTGTCCTATATTCATACTATCATCATTCAGCAGAGCAGCTCTTGTTCTTTTCAGCTCCAAAAGGTCTTGTACCATGTGGTACTCTCTGATTCTTTCTACTTCAAAAAGAAACAATGGCAGCATCCCTTATGCTTTGGGGTTAAGCGATCATCTGTGGAGCATTTCCACATTTTTATCTAAATGGAAGATGTCAGATACCACTTCCCTTGTTCTCCATAAAAGAAATGTAATGTAAATTAGTTCATAAAATTTACCATCAGATATCTCATGTTCCGTATTTTAAAATGAAGCTGCATAATTTAATTTCAAGGTTAAACATGCCAAAAATAAAGGAAATAAGCAAATATTTCCTTAGACTACTGGAATTATAGCTTTTGTCTTTGACATGGCATTTCTTTAATTGCTCTAGGAAAATAATTTAAATCATTTTTTTTTAAAATTACGTCTAAAATATGTGAAATGGAGTGTGTTGGAGGTGGGCAAGAGGCTGGGAGAGGACAAAATCAAGGAAGCTGATTCCAGTTGACCAAAGGAATATTGCATGACATATGATGTTGTGCTCAGTAATAAAACTAGTGTGTGGGAGAGTATTTTTTCAAAAATACCTACTGCCCAGAGACTGTCTGGGCATTGACCAGATGATGAGAGGTGGTAAGGGCCTGCCCTTACACCACTTGTTACTTTGTCTTTCTTTACTTCACTTATTGAATTGCCTTTATCATGATTCATGAAGTTTTTGTTGTTTTTTTTCCCTATCTGATTCTCTCCCCTATCCTGCTGGGGTCAAAGAGTGAGTGGGCAACTGGACGTGGGCTTTGCTGTTGGCCAGGGTCAACTCACTGAATTCTCAGTCAGTTTTTCCTGTCTTGACTTCCAATAATAATTCTGTAAGACTTTGTAGGAGTCTAATGTCTTCTTCAGGCCAAATCCCCCACATCTTTGAATCAAAGGCATTAATCTTTCATGATGTCTTTTTATCAGTGATGTGGATGGAACAGGAGAAGCAGATTCTCATCTTTTAATTCAAGTACTGGGGCTTAATCCAGAGCAGTTGAGAGCAGAAAAAAAATCCCTCTGTTCTCTACTACCTCTGAGCTGGATGTTCATTTCCTGCATATTTTGGTGGATCACACTTGGGACTATAAGAGCATATTTATTGAGGAGAAAAAATAGTCAGAAACTTATTAGGTAAACATTATCAAGTAGTCAGCAGCATGAACAGGGATTTTTGCGTGCTTATAACTTTTTCAGGCTTAGCAGAATTTGTTTTCAGGTCTGTATCTCTGCCTAAAGCCCCATTCCTCCTGCTAGATTTCTAGACCCTGTTCCATTGGCCTTCTTGGCCACAAGGTCACACTGTTGGCTCATGAGCAGCTTGTTGTCCAGCAGGATCCCCACGTGCTTTGCCCCAGAGCTGCTTTCCAGCCGTTCAGCCCCCAGACTATCCCAGTGCATGGGGTTATTCTTTTCCAGGTGCAGAATCCTGTACTTGCCTTTGTTGAATTTCAGACAGCGTTTCTTTGTCCATCTCTCAAACCTGTCAAGGTCCTTCTGAAGGACTGCACAGCACTCTGGGGTATTGGCCCAGAGCTCCTTCCAGCTTTGTGCCATCAGTGAACTTGCTGAGGAGGCATCCTGTCATCCCTGTCATCCAAATCACTGCTGAATGTTAAACAATAATGGACCCAGTACTGAACCTTGGGGGACACCACTAGTCACAAGCCTCCAATCAGGCCCAGAGCCTGATTATCACCCTTTTGGATTTGCTGTTCATCCAGGTCTCAAACCACCTCACTGTCCACTCACTCAGTCCACACTTCCTGAGTTTGCCTGTGAGGATGTTGTGAGAGACAGAGTAAAAAGCTTTGCTGAAGTCAAGGTAGACAACACCTACTGCTCTCCATCCGGGTAGTTGTTTCGTCATAGAAGGCAATCAGGTTGACTGAGCATGATTTACTTTTAGTGAAACCATACTGACTATTCCTTCCCACCTTCTTGTCATCCATGTGGATAGAGACGGCTTCCAGAATGAGGCATTCCATCACCTTTCCAGGCATTGGGAAGAGTCTGACTGACAGATAGTTCCCCGGGCCCTCCTTCTTGCCCCTTTTGAAGACTGGGGTGACATTTACTTTCTTCCAGTCACCAGGCAACTCTTCTGTTCTTCACAACCTTTCAAAGATGATTATGAGTGGCCTAGCTGTGATATCTACCAGCTCTCAGCACTTGTGGATGCATCTTGTCAGGGCCCATGAACTTGTGGATGTCAAGTTTGTGTAGGTGTTCTTTAACCCAATCCTCCTTGACCAAGGGAAACTTTTCCTTCCAACATTCCTTCACTTGGGTCTCTTGGGTCAAAGATTCCTTAGGGCTGCTCTTGTCAGTGAAGGCCAATGCAAAGGAGACATTTTAGTAACTCTGCCTTCTTGGTTACCAGATTCCCTCTGCATTTAGGATTGGGCCCACCTTTCCATCCCCTGTGTATTTCCTGCTCGTGCTTTAGTAATGACAGGAGGTTTTTTTTCATCCACACAGGTCTCTTGCCCTCTTTGGCAGGGGATTCACCTTCACTTTGATCAGAAACCTGTTTCCACTCCCCTCCATCTCTAAGGTACCCTCCTTTTGCCTGGTGATGAGAGGGTAAGGGATCCATTGCTTCTTGTGAAGTGGATGGTGGGTGTGTTTGTTCAAGGCATGGTAGAATGGGGTTCCACCACTCCATCACTTCCTCAGAATCCCTAATACTTCTTAGTCTTTCCATTTCATCTCTCAACTTCACCACTATGCTGAGCAGATTGTCAACCTGATCACATCTGACACTGCTCTGTTGCCCTCAGAAAGCAGTGCCAGACTCTGGCACTCCCTGCAGCCTGAGACCTGGATCCTTTCATGCCCTTCTGGGTGTTCCTTCTGGGTTCTTTGTGGTGCACACAGAGGAAACAACTTTTGTCCGAGTGAACACCATACCTGACACCATACTTGAGTTCTCTCAGTGAGCAAAATGACCACCAACTGAACTAATTGTTTGAGTTGCCACATAGAGACTTATTAAAAAAAAAACCCACCACGAACTTGCCTCACTTTATTTCAAAAGAAAATTGTGGATCAAAATGTAATCATTTAGCAAACTAGTAAGTGTCATAAAATATCTTAAGCCAGGAACTACCTAAAAACATGAATGCTGCATAATGCTACCAATCCTGTCACTTTTGTAAAAGACTTCTTGTGAAATATATTCAACTAATGTTGAAATAACTATATTCCAGAGACCCTTCTGAAGGCACTGAGCTTCACTAATTCAAGCCTAATAGGAAAGGCTTATGCCTGACAATTTGCATCTTTCATATTGAATTTAAATTTTTCTGCCTCACCTGCTCTTACAAGCTTAGATTATTATCTAATTTTCTATTATGTAAAAAACCCAAATTAGTATTCAGTTCAAGAACCAAACATATCTTCTTTTTCTGACAGGTGCTGTGATATCAAAGATCATGCCACTTCCTAGGGCTGAGCACAAAAATTCAACTATGGATATTTTTCAGTCTCCTTACACTTTTTATTGCACAGCAAGTAAACAGAAAATAGAGATTTTACATGTTCAACATTTAATTAAGTGTGCTCCTCATGAGTAATGGATCTTAGAGGTAGATCCATAGAAAAGCTGTGATGCAGCAATGCTAAATTTTGCTGTCTAATATACAGATATATAGTTTAAAGCATTAATTTACTACGATTAATTACTACGATTCTTTAAATGCTATTGTCTTATTAGTGCCAATAACAGTCACAGAATATTTCCAAGATAACATTGCATTGTATCATGGATAGAAAAAGTAATTTCTACAAATACATAATAAACTTAAGTTTTAGTCTTGCAAGGAGAGCCACTAATGTGGATCCATATTCCCATTAAAAAAAAATCAATAAAAAACCCTGCTGAAAAGTGTGAAAAATTGTTGTTACATCTATTTATTAATTCAACACAGTACAAACATCTCCTTCATAGTCTCATTACATAGTGATTAAAGGATGAAAACAGAATTTCATTTGCAAGGTATTAGTTTACAATGAATTTTTGTAGTTGTCAGGGCAAAACTATAATTACATAGAAATTAATTTTTCTCTTCAGGATATTAAGTGACAATATATGCATTTGGATGGAAATGATGGGAATAAGTTCTAAAACTGACTCTCTGAAAATCAAGCAACTGCAATTCAATACATATAAAAAATAATTAAATCAAGGTGAATAGTGTAAACTTCAGTGAAAAAGTCATCTCTTGAGATGAAGTCTTCTTGCAAAGCTCTTGAATGATTAATGGGAATGGTATTTCAGTTGTGGTTGTTTTTTGAAGTGGGTCAAGAACACATATGTTTATAACACAGAGAGAAATGATGTTAAATTTTAAAGAAATTCACAGGAGCCAGACATATTTAGGATTAAAACTTTCACTATGTCCACAGTACATTCCCCCTGTGTCTTCATAACTGCAATGTTGTTGCGGCTTGAAATCAGTGCTTTTATGTTACAAGTTAACGATTAATTGGAAGCCTTACCTTTGAATTTACTCTCTTTCTTGGGTTAAAGGCAAATCATTAAAACAACATTAAGGCATTTCCTTTTCTTATATTAATTTCCTTTTATTAATAGTAGTAAGAGAAAAGGCGAGGCAAGGGAAGGCAAGTGAAGGGAAGGAGAAAGACCCAGAGGAAGAACTCTAAAACAAAGGTATCCTTTTTGCATTCATGGAAGGTGCATATTTATTTTGTCATTCAGAACAATTTGATTTTAGAATTTACAAAAATACAGTACCATTGGAAAGTTGGAAAATTCACTCTCTCATTACACAAGATAATAGTCCAAGGTTTAATCACACTGATTTTAACATCACAAAGGCAACTGCTTTGCCTACATTTGAACTCAACAGAAATAGTTTTAATCTTTATTTCACTCTTGTTTTTACTATTTTTTACTCTTTTTACTATTTTTTTAGTGCCCATTGTTACTCATTGATTGCAATTGCAATTATTGTCAACTAAGAAAAAAACCCTAAAACTAGCAAATATAATCTTTTTGAATTATTTCAATATTATGATTAATTTACTTTTAAACATGAGATATGTTTACCCTCTGTTTATTACTGAATATTTTAATTTCTTTTTTTTTGAGTCAAATAGCAATAAAATCTCCTAAAAGAGGAATTTTACTTTAAGAGGGAAATTGTTTGGATCTATATCTTATCTTGTTGGCAAGGCAATGTTCCATAATTAGAGAACCTCAAAATAATATTTATTCCTACTATACCAATTTAAATATTTTTAATTTTGTTATATTTATCTGTATAATTATCTTCTGGTTATATTGAATTGTCACTGTTTAATTACAGTTGAGATTAATGAATTAGTCTAATTAATGTATTACACTTTCTTGAGAAAAACTTTGAACAAAATAGAAAAAAAGTTATGTAATATTTTAGCTCAGGAAGGTTGCTATCAGCTGTTATTTGGAACTGCAAGTAACACACACTTGATGTTCAATAATATTTTATTATAACATTACTCATTTTTCCTATGGCATTTCAAACATACAGTAGAAAATCTGGAAACTGGTATAAGAATTGACTGAAAAGTAGATTGGCAACCATCTGCACAAAAAAAGCCACTCTAATTGATATGGAAACCTGGCTCTATGACTTAATCACTTTATAGGAGTTAAAAATACAGCCCAAACCAAAAGGCTCACTCAGGAAATCATTCTATCCTGCAGGATGGGACATGGAGCAGTTGTTAGTGACTATAGTCTGAATCAATCAGATGGATGACAGATACGGCTGAGACACATAGCAGGAAAATGGGTCTCACAGCAGACAAAAATGGAGACAGGGCTAACTGTGTCTTCATCTAGATCTGAAGAAAATGTCACGCATAGCCAGGAGAGTATGCATATGCTTTATTTTTTTCCCCCTTGTCATGAATACCCCTTCTGTAGGCAAATAAATCACATTTTGTTTTCAGAAAAATGCATTCTAATCTTTGGATGCTCGTACTGCATGCCTCCTTAGAGGTGAAAAGTCCTGAGATCAGCTGATTCTGTGTTTGGAGGCATGAGTGTATATTGGAAGCTTGATTAAAGTTTGTGATGTGGACTTTTGACCCAAAAATAACAAGTGGAGGTCCAGTCCTTTGAAAAGGACACTTTCGAAAAAAATCTGAATAAAGTTTTGCATGGTTTAGTCTGAAATCATGACAAAAGATAAACTTTCAAACTTCATGAACTTCTTAGAATGAGTTGATGAAAAACAGAAGATGGTTGCTCTTTATGCAAAGGAGAAAAGAATACCCATCATTGGTCATAAAAATGTATCTAGCTTTCTGTATTGGGCACCCTCTACCAGATCAAGATCAATATCTGCAGCTGCCTGCTACAGAGGAAGAGAAAACCCTTTAGACATCACAGCTGAACACCAAACTATTTTCTGGCTACCGATAGTCTTTTTCCCCCAGCTTTTCAAAACTTTACAAAATAAAAATTTTCAAGAAAGTTTTCTATAGACCGGAGGGAGAAAAGAGAAAGGCAGAAAAATAGAAGTTCTAAGAGAAAAGAGAAAAAGACCCTTTAAAACTGGCAGAGGCTTAGTCATCACAAAGCTCAGTGTCTAGACTGAGTTGATCAATGTATAAAACTCTTCATAATTGATTAACAGGTGAGACCAGATCATGTCTATAATAAATACTGAGGAAGTATGTTTTGTGACAGGAATCGGGACTGGAAACATCAAGGCCATTTCACCATTTTTGTAGGCAGCCATGAAAGAGATATTTTAATCATTGTGCAATATTTAAAATGCATCTTAAAAGTAATCAGATCTAATTAGTCCTGAAATAAAATAAAATGTTACTAAATGAGAACTCACACTGTAGAT
The DNA here is from genome assembly GCA_013396655.1 of Campylorhamphus procurvoides. Classification (NCBI taxonomy): domain Eukaryota; kingdom Metazoa; phylum Chordata; class Aves; order Passeriformes; family Dendrocolaptidae; genus Campylorhamphus; species Campylorhamphus procurvoides. Next base: position 6,985 of record WBMV01002331.1, on the reverse strand, counting down.
CTTTCTTATAGATCATTATTTTCTCCTATTCTGAAACAGACATACTTTCCATAAATCCTGTGAAGCCAATGAGTTTTATGAGTGTTCAATATCCTTAAAGTTAGGCTGCTTAGATTTTTACAAGCCTATAAGCCTACTTTTGTCCATCTCTGTATTTTAAAGTTAGCCTAAAATCAGATTGAGTAATATTTTATTTTTTGACTTTCCCTTTTTTGTCCTTTCAAAATTTAGTTTTTTAATATTAAATATCAGCTTCAGAAGGTGTTGTATCCATGCTCTGTGCATTTTTTTTTTTTGGTGTGCATTTAGTGTTATCTTGAATCTTAGAAGCTTCTTTCAGTGTGAACCTCCAACTGATTCATAACCAACATATAAATATTAGAAACCCCCTACAGCATCAAAATGATCAGCTTGCTTGACACTAGGTGGCAGAAAAGGCAACCATGAAGATCCTTGAGCAAACTATCCCTACTTGTGTGTTCTGGTGTGATTTCTTCCAGTATAATACCTCTTGACAGATAAGCAGCAAAATCAAGGAGTTAGTACTGCAAACATGCTACTTGAAGCACAGACTTCCTGCACACACTGTTATCTGACTGTATCTTTTATTGTTCATGCTTGTTTTTTGAAGAATGAATAACACTGAAAATCCATTGCCTGTGAAGCCACAGAAAAGTACACATTGATATAAAAAATGGTGTTATGTTAGCAGTTTAATTATGAATATATACATAGGGACACAAAAAAGAATATATATCTATCATAATATATGAGAAACAAATCCCAGCTAAAACTTCTTGATAAATAAATATACATATCTATCTATCTATCTATCTATCTATCTATCTATCTATCTATCTATCTATCTATCTATCCTGTATGTATTATAGAATCACAGAATGTGCCAAGTTTGAAGAAACTCCCAAGGATCATCAAGTCCTGGTTCTGCACGGGACAATCCCCAAGAGTCACCCCATGTGCCTAAGAGTATCATAAAAACAATTCTTGATCTCTGTCAGGCTTAGTGCTTTGACCACATCCCTGGTGTTGCCTTAAGGAACGGGGAAAAAACCTTTCCAAGATAACTTTATATGGGTAAAGCAGAGAAGAATTCTTTACTTATAGGGTTTCGGGGTACAGAATATAAAGGAGTATAAAAGAGTATATAAAGTATAAAAAGTATAAAAGAGTACAACACGTGTTGATAAGT
>WBMV01002330.1:615157-720054 GCA_013396655.1 Campylorhamphus procurvoides | reverse complement strand
CGGGAATAGAAGGCCGGGCAAGGGAGATGGGGGTCCCGTCTGTGGGGTGACAGTGAGCCGGGAGGCGCTGCCGTGGGATGACAGGTGATATGGGGGGGCCCTGCCGTGGGGTGGCTCTGGAAGCTCAGGGGGACTGCAGAGCCCCCGCGAAGCTGGGTGGGTGAGCTGGCGGTCCTCATTGTGGGGTGACAGGGGAGATGGGGGTTCTCCTTGTGGGGTGACAGCTGAGCTGGAGGTCCTTGTTGTGGGGTGGCTCTGGAAGCTGAGGGAGAGGGGAGTGATTCGGAGTTGGATTTGGGCGCGGAGGGGCCGGGGCAGCGGCGCGGGGTCTGCGGTGGGACCCGGGTTCTGTTCTGGGAGGGAGAGCCTTCCCGCGGGGANGGTGCATCTCGGCTCGGAAAAGCCCCAGTGCTGGATCCAGCCGAGCCGCTGGCATCGCGGCTGCGTGGTGCCGGCAGAGTCAGCATCCTCCCTGCATGCCCCGGCGTGTCGCGGGGGGCTGTGGGTCCCCCTGCCCTGTACCTGTGCTCCCCCAGCCCGGCAAGGAGCTGCCATTTCCCACTGTGGACCCCAGGCCCACCGAGGAATCGGCGCCACGCGTGCACCGTGTTTTCCCAGCGCGGTTTCCTCCTCTGGCGTCGGTGAACGGAGCGGGGGCGGAGATGGGGGAGCCTGGGGGAGACACAAATGTGCGACTGCTGCATCCTCACTCCCATGGCTGCATCCCTCGCGCCTCTTCACGGTTGCCTTGGCAACCTCCTATCGATGGGGTATTTATAGAGGATGGGAAGCCGGAGGGGGGGACCGGGAATGGGTGGGCGTCTGCTGGGTCAGCCTCCAGCTTCAGGCATCTCTCAGCTTGCGTGGCTGTGTGGGGGTGGGAGGGATGCTGCTCCCCTTGGCGTCAGCGTGTGTGGTGCTCCAGCTTTTCCTGCTCACAGGAGCCAGGGGAGATGGTTAAGGAATTTGCACGTGGAAATAAAAATAAGTGTCTGGGATGTCTACCCTTCTCAACGGCATGGCTCATGCTTCTAGGCTTGTGTGGACCTTATTGTTTGTGCTGGAATAAACCACCTCTGGGCTCTGACACTGGAAGCATTGACACAGATACTTGGAAAAAAACTGAAAGACTATAAATTAAATTAAACAACATTAAATTTGTTGCCTGATAAATAATGTGGGTTATGTGTTACCTGACAAATCCAGTCTTGAATATCCTTATTTCTGTGTCTCTCTTCTCCTGCCCATCAAAGTGGGGGGAGTGCCTGTAACAACGAGTGATACAGAGGGTTTGTGTGGGAACTGTGGCAAGTTCTCCGTGCTGTGCTTTCTTTTATCCTGGGAGTTTGGATCTCTTTGTAAAAACTGATGACAACAAAAGCGTGTCAGCTGGTCCTTGCTGAGAGCTGACACAGCCTGTCAGGGAATGCATGGATCTGGAAGGCCGTAGGGGAACGCATGGATCCAGCGGGCAGTGGGAGAATGTATGGATCTGGAGGCCTTCCACATGCCCCAGAAGGGCTCAGAGACACAGGTTTGGGCTGTGGGGCACAGGAAGCAGCAGATCCCTCCTGAGTAGTTCTTGTGCTCTGCTGCTCTCCCTCCCTTGTTCTTGATTCAACTCCAGACTGAGATTTGCAATCTCAGCTTTGCAAACTGTTGGAAGGAAACTGCTTTCTCCCTCTGGATACAGGTCCAGGCTTGCTTGCCTTCCTGCCTCTTATGGTGTAGGAACCTTGGAAACCACGGGAAACCTGGTGTTGGCAGGGAGAGATGCTCAAGTTACTGGAAGGTGGCTGGTGTGAGGTGGTGCCTGCTGTGATGGTGTGTGGCACCAGCCCCTCTGTGTGTCTGGGTGCCTGCCTTTTATGTAGAAGGAGAACTGTGTTTCCAGCCCTGCTGACCCCCTGATTGGCTGGCTCTATGCTGTCCCTTACCTTGGTCTGGCTGAGTGTTTTGAGAATAACTGAGTATCTGAAGTCCTGGACCTGAGACCAGTATGTGGTTTGGTTCCTGCTGTTTCTAACTGTGTTTGCTCCTTCATCCACAATAGATCACTGTAGGAGCTGGGTAGTCCTGTCCTCTCTGTCTCCTGAAAGAGTTGTGGTTTTGCCACAGTGAGATGTCACATGAAGTGAGAGTTAGCCCAGGGTAGTCTGATCTGTGGGGAATTGAGCACAGGGAGAAGGCAAAACATGAAAAAAAGTGCGTGAAAGCCCTTCTGCAAGCAGAGAAGGATATCCTCTGCTTCTGCAGGGCTTTGCTTCACTCTTGTGGGGTTTTGTTTACTATAGTTGTGTTCTTTAAGCCCAAAAGGTGCTTTTCCAGCTGGAGAGCTGCGTCCTGGGTGTGCAGGGAGCTCTCTCACTCTTGCTGCTGCCCTTAGCTTGGCCCAACAACCTTTAGGAGATGCATGTCCTTTTCTTTCCTGCTGTGTGGCAGTGGAGCAAACTGTATGGCTCCATTTGTTGCAGATTGTGGGTAGGAGTTGCAGAAGTGAGAACTGGCATGGCTGTGAAGTTGCTCTAAAACAGGATGACTGATATACCTGTTCCCATCAATCTCTTGTGGAAGAGAAGAGCATCAGGCTGCTTCCCACAGTTTCTGACACACAGGTCGTCTTGTCTGGTGATGAGAAATGTGGTGTCTCCTTTGTCCAATTCTTCCCTTCCTACTTTGCTTGTCTGCACTGGGATGCTTGGGCAGGGCCCTCGTCCTCCCTGGCCTGGGACCTGCTCCAGCACTCTGGTGGCTGAGGGTCCCTGAGCCCCTCCAGCCATGCAGTGAGGCAGCTGGAGTCTTTGGCTCTCTGCAGAGGCACTGCTTGGCTGGGATCTGTCGTGGGTCCACCAGTTAGTACCCTGCCTTCTGCACGAACCTGACTCTGGGTGATGGAGGTCTTGGGCTTCAGGGGGTGATTTAAGCTGTCAGTGACTCTCCTGTTTTCTTCCTTGCAGGTAGGCAGGAGCCCCCACGTGACCGAGTGAGGCAGCATGGCAAGTAAGTGCTCCCCAGGCAAGATGGAGAGGTGGTGGTGGTGCTAGAGGAGAGAAGGGGCATTTTTGGCAGCCATCTCTCAAGGGAGGGCTGTCTGTGCTTTTGGGGGGCTGTTATCCTCTATGGGGAGCTCATGCCATCAGCTGTTACCCCTGGGTGAGGTCTGAGGTCCGGCCTGACTTTTGCTTCTTTCTCCCCTCTGCAAGGTGGGAGTCGAGAGGAGGTGCTGAAGGTCTGACCTCTCTGGGGCTACCCAAAGGCCACAGCATTTCTTTCTTTGTGTGGTGCTTGCCATGCAGGACAGTCCTCCCTGAGGCACTTTGGGCTGACCAGCCCCTCCACAGGGGCTGCCGGTCTGTGCTGACATCTCCCATCAACGTTGCTTCTCATGGCCCACGACTGGCACCCCACCAGTGCCCATCCCAGGGGCCACACTGCCCTGGGGCCTGTGTGGTTGGTGGCACTGGGGCTCTGTGTTCCTGTGGATAGGCAGCTGCCAAGCTCAGCCCCACCGGGAGCTCCCTGTGGCACACCCAAAGGAGTGCCCAGCCAAGGGGGCTGAGGCTGGCGAGGGTGCAGGGTGGAGGATGGCGTGTGGTCTGTTCAGAGCTGGGCTCAACCCTCCCTCCTCGCTCTTCTGGGCAGCCTGTGCGGAGGCTGCGTGCAGCAGTGTGCTGGGAGCTTAAGGAGCACAGCAGTAGTGAATGGAGAGACACAGAGATCTGTCTGGGATCTCGGGATTTGCTTGGAGTGTCACCAGAGCCAGCTATGAAGGTGGAGGCAGGGTCCACGCTGCGGAGGAGAAGGACCCCAGGGATAACAGGTATGCCTTCTTTCACTATCTGTGCTGTGCTGAGTGGGGGAGGGAGCCGAGACCTTCAGGCAGTGTTTTCAAAAGGCTGCTTTAATCTCCAGTTAATGAGGAAGGTGCCCAGCTGGGTCCCTGCCTTCTTCCACTGCTGCCATTTCTCCCTCCCAGGGCTCAAGTGCTGGCTCACCAGCATTTCCTAGTTGTGGAAGGTGTCCCCTGTGGTGGCAGTGTCCCCTGCCAAGCAGTCTCCTTGATGGTGACCAGCTGTGGAGGAGGGAGATGTGGTGATGAGCTGTTTGCCATCACACGCTCCAACTGAGAGCAGCCCCATCTGTCCCTCCAGCCCTGGGGGTCCCCCAAGCTGGGCAGCCGAGACATGGGGTGGTGTCCATCAGGGGCCATCAGCACCCCAGGAAAACCAAGTATGAAGTGAACCCAGCCCTCGCTCCTACTTCCCCTGCCTAAAACTCTGTTCCTTCCTGAGCACCAATTCTCCAGCTGGTGTGGGAAGACTTGGAGAGGCACAGAGGATCAGTACTGGGGCTACTGGGCCTTGGGAAGTTCCCTCATCCCTGGGGTTTGGGGACAGGACTTGCTTGGCTGTTTCTTCTTTATGTCAGTTGGAGATGAGAGGCTCTTGTTTCTCGAAGGCCAGTGGTTTTCCTGCTCTGGTCCCCAGGCACATGGGAGCTCTTTGCACTTTCTGTGTAAGAGAGGGGAGAGAGCAGTGACTTAGTTTCTGCTCTCCTGCCATTTCTAGGAAATTGCATGTGGGGAGAGACACACACCTCTTGCAACTGGGACACTGCTTGTGATACCTGCCTGCCTGTGTGTCTGTTTTTATTTCCCACCATAGTGGCCAGTTCACCACAGCAAAGCAGGGAAGGGGTCAAGTGACCGGTGTCTGCAGGGATGGAAAACTCTGAGAGTGAGACCTGCTGCCAAGCTTGTTGCTCCAAGGTGTGCTGAGGAAGTTGGAAAGAGTCTCAGGCCCAAGTGCTGAGGAGGGGAGAGTTGCTGCTGCAGTCTGATCAAGGTGGGAGGCAAAGGAGATGAAGCCAGACTTCTCCAGCAAAGGATGGGACATTTGCAGAATGGATAGTTTATTTGTAAAATTTCATCTTCAGAAAAGTCTCAAGAGAAGGTAGGCCTGCCAGCCTGCTCCCTCTCCAGCCAGGATAGCCCTCCTCAACTGTGAAAGCCAAGGCAAGCTGATCCCTGCCCTTCTGCAAGATGCCTTCTGTGCCTCTTGAAAATGCTTTTTCGGTTATCCTTGTAAAAAAAAACCCAAAAGGTTTGCATAATAAAGTCGATTCTGAGGGAAGATCTGTGACTCACATCATTCATGCTGTTCTTCATTCACACCTCAGTGGTTCAGCCTTCTGCAAACTCTCACTGAAGCAAGGCATTAATAAATCACAAGGGGAAAATGCACCTACACAGCACAAAAGGAGCACAGTGCCTCCAAGCCCAGAATAGTGTACTGCAGTAATAGTTGCTTCTGACACCATGGTCTTGTCCCTGTCGATATTTACAAATACTTTCACAAATACCTTGCTGTATTGTTTTAGGAACAGGATACGTGGAAAGTAAAGCAGAAGGAAACCTGCCTTTTTTCCCTGGCTAAAGGCTCCTAAGGAAAGAAGTTGGTAGCTTTTCAGTGACTCTTATGTTGATCTTCACCAAGGTCTTTGTTGAAGGAGTATTTCTGTGTTAGCACTGAGCTGGTCACGTGGGAGACTCTGTGTCCCCCTGCCTCCTTGTCCTGCATCTTTGATTCTGCTGCTCTGTGAATCGGTTCACCTTGTTGATCCAATGGAAGACTGAGCCTGAGGGTGAAGAAGGTAAATAGGTTCCTGTGGATCAGCCAGCTGAACCAATTCATCTTCCTCAAGGGAAGCAGCATAATCTTGTGGCTTGGTGGGAAGAGGCAGAGTCAGCCTACAGCTGAGTGTGTTGAGCTGCATTGTGGAAACACTCATGAAATGCGTGCATGGGATATTTGGATCCTGGAAGGATATCGTGTTTTGTGTGAATTTTCTGCTTCCTGGGCAACAGCTTGTTTGCCTCCTGTGCTGCTGCAGGTCCTGGTAGGTGCTTGCCTCCTGCGCCCTGTGGAGGTGCAGAATTCCTGCAGAATACGGGGGGAGAGGCTCTTGCGTCTCTCTTGCAAGCAGGAAGGTGCTGTTCCTGCTCACTCTGGCTTCCTGACTGCATGGGAACACCTGAGGAGTCTCCCAGGCTTTGGGAGCAGAGGAAGGTTTGTGAGGCCTCTGCACAAATCACAGTAGAGATAAAAATGTCATGCCATGTGAGGAGAGGTTGCACAGGCCCCTTACAGTACCCAAGTTGTGACCCCCCTGTTCTGTCCCCATGTGTTAGGGATGTTTGCCTTTGTTGGCCTGGGAGAAGACACAGTGGTTTCTCTAGGACCTGAACAGAGTTCTTGAAGCCCCCTGAGCTTGCATGACCCCTCAGCAGCTGGCAGCAGGGACAGCAGCTCCCAGCAGGCTGCCCTGCAGTGAACTGTGTGCTGTGAGTCCCTCTTGTGCCTTGGCAGAGCCCTGGCTCTCCATTCCAGCCCTGCAGGGTCTCACTCACTTTGTGGGATCTCCCTTGCCCTGCAGCAAAGAGGCAGAAAGGTGAAATTCATCAAGGGCAGGAGGTTGAAAACAATTGTTTTTGGACACTTCTGTCTCCAGCTACTCTGTGTGGCTGCAGCTGCCACTTCCAATGTCTCTAATATCTCGGCCCTGACGGAAGGGCTCCTGGTGCCGTACATCTCTGGGCAGATCCCAAGAACCCGGTGCCCCTCTGGGTGTGCTCTCCCACAGTGGGAACTCTGCTGTGCCACCTGATTTGTAGCCCTGGGCTTTTGGTGTTGGGAATGCCTGTAGCACCATGAAGCCAGGTGGGAAAGCCTGGCTGGGCTGAAGCCAGGTGTGGGGCTGTCCCTGCTCAGCGTGTCTCTGCCTTGTGTGTTGCAGTGTTCTTGGGGGCCAGGAATGCCCACTCGATCCTGAAACGCTTTCCCAGAGCCAATGGCTTCCTGGAGGAGATCCGTCAGGGCACCATCGAGCGGGAGTGCATCGAGGAGGTCTGCAGCTATGAGGAGGTCAAGGAGGTGTTTGAGAACAAGGAGAAGACGGTGAGTTTGTCCTGCCCTGCTCCCCAGTGCATGTGTGAGGGCTCATGCCTCAGCAAGCTAGAGACAAAAGGAAAGCACAGGGGGAACAGCCTCTCCTGTTCCCTTTGCCCTCTTCTGTCTGCATGCAGCATGCTGTGCCTCACTTTCCAGCATGGCTTTCGCTTCCCAGGCCATTACCTTGGTTGTGCCAGGACACCCTACCTACAGCTGCGGGTTTAGCTGGCACTCCCATGGCAGCTGGGAAATCTGTGGTGTTGTCCCTGACTCTCCAGGCTGGGGTTGGTGTGAGCTAAATTTCTCCCTGCTTGGTGTAGGGGCTGTTCGCCACTGTTGTGGGATGTTCCCATGATCTTTGGTGTTGGTTCCCCCAGTGCTTCAGGTGAAAGTGGTGGTGGAAATCTGAAAAGCTGCCCTTTGGGCCTAGGGAAGGCAGTGATTATTGCTGATGGTGGTCAGGGTGTGCTTCTCTCACCTGCAGCACATGATGGTTGTTTCTCTGCTCCCACCACAGATGGAGTTTTGGAAGGGCTACACCAATTCTGTCTACTCTGTCAAGGACCCTGGGCACAGCACGGAGCGCTCTGATGCCATGTATGTGGTGGTGCCCCTCTTGGGAGTGGCTCTTCTGATAGTCATCGCCCTCTTCATCATCTGGAGGTGCCAGCTTCAAAAGGCCACCCGCCACCGCCCTTCCTATGCCCAGAACCGTTACCTGGCCAGCCGGACGGGACGCAGCCTGCCCAGGGTCATGGTGTACCGGGAGCGGTCCCAGAGCCAAGGGGAAACCCAGTACCAGCGGGAAGCGAGCAATCGGGGGGCTGGAGACGGCAGAGCTGGTGGTACCCCCCAGCAAGACAACACCCTCTACCCGCCAGAGCACTCAGTCTCCGTCCTCTCCAGACTGTCCAGTGCCACCCCTCCGCCTTCCTATGAGGAGGTGACAGGCCACCCAGAGAGCAGCAGTGGTGAAGAGACCAGTGTCTCCTACAATGACCCACCACCCAAGTATGAAGAGATCGTGGCCGCTGCCCCTGCTGCGGGCAAATAGTGGATCTGCCTCCCTCCTGCCTCTTCACACACTCACACTCACCCACCCACCCTACTTTCACTGTGCCTAGGACCCCCTTCTGGTGTCCGTCGGGCCTCCGTCTCACCTGTACAAGCTGGTGCCGTCACACAATAGCCTTACCCTCCTAACCAAAAATATCTGTCCCCAGGTGGGGTGGGGCAGGGCTGTGGGGGTGGCTCTGGAGCCAGCCAGCCATCTCCTGCCCCTCACTCCCCACTCACGTAAGTGCTGTAGCAGCCAGAGCAGAGCAGCACCTCGTTCCTGGCTTAACACAGGGGTCTCCTCATGGTGCATTTGATTCCCTCACTTCCCCTCAAGTAGACATAACATTTCCCATGATTAGAACAGCCTCGCTGCCTCCCTGGGCCACTGCTCAGCCTCCCCCCATATCCCCACTGGGTTCTGTTCTCCTGCTTACGGCTCTGATTAGGAGTTGGGGATGCAAGATTAGTGTGGCAAACCACAGCTGGTGTCCACACTCTGTGTTTGAGGAAGTGGTGGTTCCCCTGTGTGGACTTGCTGCCAAGTGGGAGTGCAGAGGCTTGTCCATACTCTCCTGGCTGTAGCAATATTTGCTGTCTGGAGATCAGGGAGGTGCTCTCCTAGATCCCTTTGGAAAGGGGGAAAGGCTAATGGTTGTCTTGTACCTGAGGTAAGTGACTTTGGAGTAGCAGAGTCTTCTCCTGATGCTCTCTGCTTTCCCCCTCTGGGGTGCTGGGCAGCTGGAGGTCTGGTTGCAGCAGAACTGGCCAAGAGGATCATCTCCGACACCGAGCCATAGTCCCATGGCTTTAAGTAGTGAGGATGTTCCTCTCTTCTGGAGTGTGGCCTGCCTGGTGACTGCCCCAGAGGTGGGATTCTGGCACAGGGAGCCTGCAGACAGGCCAAGCCTCCCCTCTCCCTACCCCAAACCGCTCTGCCTGGCCTGATCCCTCTCTTTGGGGTTCTTTCTTCTCCAACGCAGGTAAAGGGGAATATGAGACCCCATGCTCCTGGCCCTTCTGGTGGGCAGAGTGCTTGGTGGCCAGAGCTATGGAATGGGAGGCTTACTGAAAGGGGTGGGGGCTGTGTGACCATGCCTCAACCTGGCCATGCCAGTCAGGAGCAGGACCAAGCCCTGCCTGGGTGATTGTGCAACCAGGGCAAGGCAGAGCCAGGTGCTTTGCTGTAGGACCAGAGTATCCCTTTTTCCTGGGCAGCTGCCTTTGGGATCCAAGCAACAGGGCTGTCCTTTCCCAGTCATGTCTGATGGATTAAAAGGGGGGTTGCACTCACCAACCCCCCAGAGGTTCACAGCACTACCACCACTTGGTGTTCATCCCAGCACCAGTCTTTCCACCAGCACCAAAAGGCTATTGTCCATCCATAGGTGGCCTGCATCCTGCTTGGTCCCAGTGATGCTCTTGCAGCAGGTGCCCTCAGCCCAGAGCTGAGGCTTGCCCAGCATAGTTGTGCCTGGGGCAGGACATGCTGGCACCTTGTCTATGCTCTCCCTGGCCTTAGCAAATCAAGGTTATGGGGAGACCAGAGCCTGGAAAAGACCGAAGGGAGACAGCAGAGCGCTCTGCATCCTCTGTCTTTGATGCTCAGTCATTCCTGCAGTTTGTATTCTGTAAAACTTGGTATATTTCTGTGCAAAAAAAAAGGTATTTATTAAAAAACCCTCACTGTCTTAACGGCACAGGTTGGCTTCTTCCCAACAAAGGGTGTCATGCTTTAACCCCAGCTCAGCAACTCAGCTCCACACATCCACACAGTCCCACCTCAGTGGGATGGGGGAGAGAATCAGAACAGTAAAAGTGAGAAAACTCGTGGGTTGGGATAAAGACAGTTTAGTGAGTAAAGTTCTGCATGCAAGGAAAGCAGAAAAAGGAATTCATTCACCACCTCCCATGGGCAGGCAGGTGCTCAGCCACTCCCAGGACATCAGGGCTCCATCACACACAACTGCAACTTGGAAAGACAAATGTCATCACTTCAAACATCCCCCCCCCCTTCCTTCCCCAGTAGAGGGGGAATGTCTCACTGGGCTCAGCTGGATTTCCATCTCATGGGGGTTCTGTGGCTCAGCTCTGTAAGGCGATGGGATGGTAACACCAATACCCTCCACCGCGGCCACAGGACAGTCCCCAGTGAGCATGGGAACGTCTCTGGAGGAGGAGTGTGTGCTGTTATGGGGCTGAGAATGAACCCCACGCGTCCAGCTGGAGCTTTGGGACTTCCCTCGGCACCTGGTGCTCCTCTGAGAGCTGGAGGGTGTCCTATGAGCCCCTGTGGGTGAGGTGCAGAGGGTTTTCTTGTGGTCTTTGGAGGGGATTGAGGTGCACAGGTTGTCCTGCTGTTCCACTGTGTGCTCCTAAACCCCTTAGATAATCCCCTTTAAATAGCAAGACTAGGGCAGCGGGGGATTTATTTTAAGTCCTTTCAAACCCAGATTTTACGGTCAGGTCTTGGACCCTGTCCCCATTCAGAAGTGTTTAAAACTGTCGTTAATCCCAAACGGATCATTTTATCGCTTCGGAGAGGCAGAGATTAGCTCTGGCACAGCTCGGCACAGCTCGGGCAGTCCCGGGGGCTGCGGGCTGGGCACGGGGCAAGGGTTTGCCCCCAAACATTTGGGGGGGCCGCGTGTGCGTGGGGATGGGGACGTGGTGAAGGTCCTGGTTTTGCTTCTACCCCTGGCAAGAGCAATTCCACCCCTCCAGCACACGGCTGAGCAGTGAGAGGGATAGCGGGGGACAGAGAGGGTCCGGGGCAGGGGGGAACTNTTACAGGTCCGGCAAAGTTGCGTTGGTCTACGAAAAAAAGTAAGTCCCCCCCTCCTCGCCGCCCCGCACTGTCCCCTTTGTATNGGTGCGGGATATCCCGCATGTCCCGAGCTCCGCAGCCCCCGCGGTGCCCGGAGCCCATCCCGGGGATCAGAGGGCTCACCCCGAGCCGGCTGAGGAACCCTTCCCCTCCCGGTGAGCCCCCCTGTGCCGGGACAAGGTGCATCCCCGACGGGCTGAGCTGTGAGCAAGCCCATTGCCCCCTCCTGCACCTCTCCCGAGAGGTGAAGGGGGTGCTCAACCAGGCTGGTACCCCCGCCTGCCTTTTTTTTGGGTGTCCTGGGCTGCGAAGGGACAGAGGGAGGGAGGCTGTGGAGGTTCCTTCCCCAGGGCAGGTTTTCGTGGCTTTCAGGACTTAAACCTACGCAGGCTTAGTGAGCCGGAAATCCCTGTCACTGCAAATCCAAGGAGAAGTGCCAAGGCACAGACTGAGCCTCTGCCGGTGAGAGGGGAGGGTGCTTGGCAAGAGCTGGAAAAAGCCCTAAAGAAAGTTAAAGGAGGAAATCCAGCCACTTAAGCATTTTGTTCTTATGGGTTTTGACAGCTAATTTTTTTTTCCTTTTCTTAATAGCTTAGTCTCTCAGAGCCTGCTTCTCCCCCCCTCCTTCCATTCCTCTGCTCCTTGGGAGCTGTAGCACTTTCACAGGTGATTAGAAAATGAACCGATCTGCCCTCTCCAGATTTACTGTTATTAATATATGCTGGTTTCCCGGAGAGCAGGCTGAGAGAGCAACACAGGGTGTTCACTGCTCTGAAACACCAAAAATGTGTAGGAGAAGCCCCCATGGCTGTGGACCATGGGCTGGGTGTCTGATGGAGGTGTCCCATATGGGACTGACACCCATTTGGAACCAGCCCAGGAGTTAGTCCTGTTCCCGAGTGGGGAGTTCCTGCAAAAATCTGCTTTCTTTGAGGTTTTGGGGAGAAGCAGGGTGTGTGTGTTATGACACCCATGGGTTGGTCTAACCAATGGCAGTGTTGGGGAAGATGTGGGGCAGCCATGGGCTGCTGGGCCCCCACACACTGTGTCTCCAGCAGTGCCTCTGGAGCAGACCCAATGCAGGGATGTAGTGTCTGCATGGCTGGAAGCAGGAAATCACTACCACTGATGCTGGACAAATGTCTGTCTGTAATGAAAAGGGTTTTAATGACAGAGGAGGAGAGGGAAGCACAAGGCAACTGATCACTGGAAATGCTGGTTATTGCAGATATGGAGCTGGTTCTGCCACCCTCCTGTACCTCACTCTCATTGAGCTTCACCTTGTTTGCTCTGGAGAGTGAAACCTCTCCTTCTTCCAGCTGTTTGGACTCTGCTGGAGCAGGCACGTGGCCAAGATTTTGTCCTAGAAGCAAAGGGGGGCATTTTGGGTCATGGTGAGCTCAAAGAGAGTGCAGGGGTGCTGTGTATGCATGTGACATGTCTGGAACACCAGCATGGCACTGAGGTCAGGCTGGGGTCTGCCAGCCTCACCAGCCCTTGCTTGGGGTTGTCTCCTTGGCTGCAGGTTTTTGGGAAAGAATAAAGAGTGTATATGCTGGGAGTCAGGAAGGTGTTTTTTGGGGCTCCTCTCCCAGAAGCGTACATTGATTGCTCTCTACTTGCATGTCTCAGTGAAAGTGTTGGAACTTTGTGGCCCCTTGGCCACAAAGCTCTGGGACTTGGCAAAGGGCAAGCTGAGGCATGGGGCTTTTGTGTGTCCTGAGCAGCTGTAAAGGCCCAAAGAATGTCCTGGTCTTGCTGTCAGCTGCTCCCAGGAGCAGTGAGAACTGGGGAATGTGTCTCTCCTCAGTGCTGCATCCCTTCTGGAAGTGAGCCAAGCTATGGGACTGTGCTCCAAGCTGGGGAAGGTGATGTGTGCTTTCCCTTCCCCTCTGGGAGGATAGTTCAGCATCTGACAGCTCTGCTTAGGGCAAATCCATCCTGCTTAGCTGGTGTGAGTCACCCAAGGAGATGGATGCTGGATCGTGGGAGGAATGGGGTATGGCACTGGTGATGCTGCAGTGAACGTGTGTGCAGAGAGTTTAGTGCTCAGTTTTTCCTGTGGTAGCCTGGAAGCTCATCACCAATGTGTTTTGCTTTTAGAAAGCTTAATTTTTCCTCAAAAGTAGGTGAAAGTGGAAATGTGATCCCGGCCCTCCAAAAATCTTTCCTTCTGGATGGAAAATATTTTTTTCACTAGTTTGTAGGGTATACTGAACTGCTCTTCTCCCACAGGTGTGCTGACCCCTTTCCTTGCTATCAATTGAGGCAGTAGGTGCTAAGTTAACACTTGGCTCCCAGGACACCTGCAGTGGCCCTGCAGTCTTGTCCCCACCAGCTGGGCTTCATGGGACACTCTGTTCTCCCTACAGTGACTGTCATTTGGATTGTTTCTGCCTATATTTTAACTGTCTTATAAGCACGTGTTGTCCCTGTGAAGGTGCTGGTTTGGAAGAGCTGCCACTGTTTCCACTTTTGCTCAGATTTTTCTCCCTCTGTGTGATACCCCAGGGTGCTCAAGGCATCTGAGGAAATCAGCAAAGATGTGGCCATTGTGGGGACTGGACCTGAACCGAGTCCGCTGTGACCTGCTCTTCACAGAAGCCATCAATCAAAGGATGCAAGTTCCCAACAGGCTGAAGGTAGCAGAGAGCTGCAGCCCTGTGGACAAGGAGCCAGTGACAGAAGATGTCCCTCCTTCCTATCGGATGCATATCCCTGATAGGATTTCTCTTGCAGGTAAAGTCCTGGTTATCTGTTTTTGGGGTGGCTGGAGGTTGGTGGGGCACTACAACATCCTAGGGAGTAGGATCCCTTTATAAAACGTCTGTCATTTGCTTTGCAAGAGGAGAGGACAGGGGCATGTAATACAGTCAGCTTTCTTCAGGAAGGCAGGACAGGAATGTGGAGGGGTTCTCGGGAAGAGGTGGGCAAAAGTGATCAGTGGAAGGCAGGAAAGGTCTTAGTTTCTTAGTTCCAAAAGGTGAGGAGCAAAATGTGGAGGCATCTCCCTCCACATGTCTTACAGTTCCCTCTTGGCCTCTGGTAGGCTCCCTGCTTTGGGATGCAGGGCATTTGACCCTGTCTTTGAAAACCAGCACTGAAACCTTGCTGTCCTGAAGCAATGGGCCTGCCTCCCTGGGCTGTCCTGCTGCTCACAGCTGCAGGACATGATTTTTGTATGTCTGATACTAGACACAGGCTTGGCTCACCTACGGTGGGTGGATCTCTCTCCTCTCCTCTCCTGAAGCCATTCAGCTTGGCTTAGTTCTTCTCTTTCTCTTTCTCTCCTTTCTGTAGAAATATCAGATGCCAGTTTGAGGCCAGTCCTGTTGAACCAGCAAAGGAAGGTTCCCTCTGTTGTGGTGCACGTGTCCCAGGACCCCTGTGGGCAGCCCAGCCCCCTCGGGGAGCTCCCTTTCCTGCAAACAGCCAGCAGGTCGAGCGCGCAGAGACGCAAACGATCGGTACTGTACTGACAGGGAGCGGGGCTGCCTCTGGTGGGAAATGGGAGCAACCCCACCTTTGGGGTTCTCCAGGGGTCTCTTACCACCCCAAGCCAGAATTCATCTTCCAGAGTGCTACTTCCTCCCAGGAGGTCCTAGGAGTGAGGGTGTAGGGATGGTGGGTTCTCTGGCTGTCCCGTTGCCAGTACAAACCTGTGTGCTGGGGCATTGATTTAGCCAGACTTCCTGCTGCATTTTGTGAGCAGGAGGCAGGCTGGGGTAGGTGCAGTTCCTCCACAACCTTCTGCTACTCTTAAGTTCCCTTTCAACTTCTTTTTCTCACAGTGAAGTACTAGCTGTAGCTGGTTCGTCATTTCAGTGTAAAAGGTTCTGGAGTCAGAGCCAAAAGAAGATTTTAACCTTGTGGGAAACTAATTCAAAGAGAGGGGACTTGCATGGGCAGGCAAAGGCTTGGTTTGTCTTCTGGAGCTGCTGCTTTGCCTTCTTCAGGGCTTTCACCTCCTTGAAATTCAAGAGCTACTCCCAGATGTGTTAGGTGCAGGATTTTTGACCTTGAGAGAGTTCAGACCAGCAGGCTCCTGGCTGGTGACCCTCTCGCTGCTTCAAGCATGTCTTCTCATATGTACCAGCATTGGTTGGGACTCATGTAGTGCCCCCACCACTGAATCCTCTCCCCATGCTGGTGGGCCCCTGGCCCTGCAGCCAGGGAGGGCACTCAGCTGTGCAGGTCTCTGTGCTAACATGGCTATGTTTGATTCCAACAGGGTCATCACGGCAGCAGGTCACGGCGGGACAGGACCCCAAGTGACTGTGCCCAGCTGGCCTTGCACAGCCCAGCACAGCACCGTGAATGGTGAGCATGAGCCCAGAGTCATCCAGGGTGGGTGGGGATTGGCATCTCCTGCCACTGTGCTGCTTTGGAGGTCTCTGATGTTGGTGTCCTAAGGGGAGAGGGAGGATACAGATCAGAGCAACGCAATGCCTGGCAAGTCCTACTCTTGCATGGGAGAAACATGGCCTGGGATGTCAAAGAGGTTTGTGCCTTGCAGTGCTGAAGGCAGCTGTGTTGGTCCCCAGGGTGATGAGCTCTCTGCTGAGATGCACATGGGGCAGCATGTCCCTTTTCACAGTATGCTGTTGGTCCTTGGCCATGGTGCAAAGAGGACCTCACTGCCCACTCTGCCTTGTCCTGGTCTCTCTGGCTGTGCCCATTTTCCTCTTGTGCCTTGCAATGTGCTCTCTTGTTCCAGCACCAGCACCAGCATAGCAGAGCGCTGGGGGCTATGGGCAGGTGACCACTGGAACTGTGACATCAGGGCCTAACCAGGTTTCTGCAGGGGTTGATGAAACTTGCAGTGCCCTGCAGACAGGGTGGGCTAAGAGCAAACTTGCTTGTGAGTAGGAGCACAATGACAGTGAACCTCTGCTCATGGCCTTGGGCTCCACAGTCTCTCCAGTGGAGAAATGGACTCCAAGCTGATCCCAGAGCAGAGCCAACTTTCCCACTAGAAGTACAGGTTTGTCCTGGGTGGCAAGAGAGCTGCCTTCTGCAACCCATGTGGGAACAGCGTGGCACACAGCCATGGCTGGCTTTGGAGGAATCAGGCAGCTGCCACTGCATCTGGGGGCTGCTGGAGTGGGTTCTCCCACCTCCTGACATTGGGGTCTGGGTGCTGATGGATCACCCAGAGATGCCTGGAGCTGCTGAAGGGGTGAAGGGCAGTGCCTAATGCCAGGCTGTGCCCTGTTGCACAAGGGCAGGGAGTAACAGGAGTGATTCTGTGTGCACCCCAGGCCGGACACGGGCCCCCTGCCCACTCGCAGTGCCCCGCTCCCCCTCTTCACGGAGGTGGGCAGGATCTACTCCATGCAGAACATCTTCCAGACCATGTACCTCCTGGGCCAGGTGCTCTTCCACCGTGTCCGGGACTCTCTGCAAGGCCCAGTGCCACCCAGGTGACTTTGGCTTGTCCTGAGCCAGCTCCCTGTCCTTCTGCAAGGACTGGCCTTTGCCTGGCTGAGATGTGAGTCAGGCATGAGCTCTGGGAGCTGCAGGCTGCATGGGGCAGGCTGGTCCTGTGTGGCTGATTCAGACTCTCCTTCTTGCCTGTCCTGTCTGCCAGCTCTGGGTGCTCGGCTTGGGTGCACCCCACTAACCCAGCCAGGCTTGTGTCTCCTGCCGAGCTTAACATCAGTCCCCTGGGTACCCTGAGTGATTTAACACTACCTGTGACATTGCTGGGAGTTCTCTTCACTGCTGAGCAAGTACTATTTATTCTGTATGCCTTGATAGCTCGATGGAGAGAAACGTGTGAGAGGAATCAAAATCCAGAACGGCCTGACCCAGGCACTATCCCTGAGACAGCCTCTCCTGCAGGCTCACAACACCCTTGTCTATATCTTGGTCACTCTTAATTAGCCTTTCCATGAACTGGCTTCACCAAGGTACTCATCCCACAGCCAGGGTCCCTGGCCAGGGTGTGCTGTGCCTTTGTGCTCACTGGAGCAGGTGTGCAGTGACCTCAGTCCCTCCAGATGTCCTGGAGTAACAATCTCCACCAACTTACCTGTGCCAGTGCAGTAAACCTAACATGTTCAAAGACATCCTTGCAGCCTTAAGGTGTCCCCACTGCTCTAAGACAGCTCAGCACCTGGAGAAACATCTAAGTACTTCTAATTCTCCTTGAGTAAAGGCTGCAGGCAGAAAGGGAGGAGAGTGAACATCCATCATAGCATCCATCATCAGTGGCACATCCTGTATTCTCTCCCCAGCTGGCTTCTGCTTGCCAATGATGCAAAGTGGTGTTCCTGCTTTTAAACACAGTAGGCTGAGGCTGTCTTCAAACATCTCTTTAATTTCTTAATGAAGTTTGGGCATGCCAACAGATCTGGTTAGTGGCTACATAAGACCTTCTCTCTCCTTCCATCAACAGTGGAGGATATTTAGGCCATGGCAGGCTGAGAAACTGCTGTGATGAAGTGGGGTGACTCCCAGGCCTCTCCCCAGGTCTCAGTCTCCCTTTGAGACCAGCCACCTTCAAACACCTCCTCTTGGTACTGTGCATCCCTTCAGATGCAGACAATATCTCTTCAATATGTCAACTTTGTGCTTCTATACAACAATAAAAAAAAAAGACTGTTGGTGCAGACTCTTTGTCCTCAAATTTTAGTAAAGAAAAGTCTGGTCTCCAAAGAGAGACTGGAATATTTGCCTGTCAGTGACCTCTTAAAGGGTATGAGTCATCAGAAGGTAATTTCTAGTTTCTATTCTAAAAGGTTTTCACCTGTATCAGCTGGGATTTTGAGTCAAAAACTGCAGGATATGTCCTTTTTACATGGTTCTGTGCTGAGAGAAATTGTATTTTCTTTCTGTTGTGACTTTCATTTTACACAGCAGCTGCATTATATGGGGGTATTATCGCACAAATGTATTTTCAGTCAGAGATTCACTGAATCTCCACGTGCTCTTCTGGCTCGTCTTCAGTGAGATCAACATCATGTTGCAAACAGGAATAAACACCCTCTCCTCCCTAGGGTCTCCAAGGAGCAGGGTTAGATGCTTGGTAATCCTTATGGGATCACTGAGTGCCTGTGTGTTCCTGGTGCACAGGGGAGTTTTGGTTATAGAACAGCTGATTTTGGGCTAGCCTATGATGATAGGGACAACACACTGCACATGGATTTTTATTTTTCTCACTGTGGATCTACTTTATTTTGTGGCTCAGTGCTGTGGACCCTGCAGTGAGAAGTGTCTCCAGGGAATGCCAGTGCAGCAGCTAATCCCAGTGGTAGCTCCTGTGTTTCCAGGGATGGAAGAAAATGATGAATTTTTGGGTTGCTTGTTTATGTTTCAAGTTGCAGGTAAAGTTTGCTATAAGAACAGAAAGTGTTAGTTCCCTCCAGCTGATGACAGCTTCCCACCCATGGGATCCTCACCTGCTGCTGTAAATGAGATCATTCTTGTCATACATATTTACCTGGCTCCACAGATGGCTCTAAGATCCAACCCTCAGTGAATTCCTGGGACTGTAGAGAATGGATACGTGGTAGATAAGTTTTCTCTCTGTTGGACTTCTAAAGAAATACAAGCATGTGTTTTCTGTGTTACCTGTCATGGCATGTGCTGTCTGCTTGTTGTGATCACTTTGGGTGCATAGTGGAGGGGTGTGAATACGCATGATGGGGGGGGGTTAAGAAGAGATGAGTAGATGCTGTGCAGGTGCTGTTTGCTTTCTTCTGGTCCTGTATCCAGACAGCATAGCCTGAGCACACACACTCTGCCTGCATGGCTTGGCTCCCCATGGCAGTGCCTGTGGGGGTACGGTTGCACTCCTCGAGCAGTGCTTATCCACCTGCATCTCTGTTTTCCTTTCCCAGCTCCCAAGAGGCTGGTTCAGCCACAGAGAGCACCTTGGATGAGGTCGGGGTGACTGAGGTGGCAGTGATGAGAAAGCAGGTGAGATGGGGGTGAAGGGCTGCTGGTGTTTCCTGGGAAAGCCACAGGAAAGTGGGTGAGGAGGCTCCAGGGATCTGTTGCTTAGTCCTGATGGGCTGGTGCTGCCAAGCTAGTCCTACCAAATGGAGCAGCAGGAGAGGACCTGTGTGTTGACCCATTGAGCTCTTCCCTGAGGGGGCTGCAGGAGACAGCCAGACCCCTCAGTCTGTGGGCAGTGAGAGGGGCTCAGATACTCTTCTGATAGGAAGGATCTGTTCCTGAAGCATCTGCTGCAGACCTGAGGCACTGCTGCCCATTGTCCCACACAAAGATAGCTTCTGCTCTAGAAAGGGAGGACCTGGACAAGACAGCAGCTCCCATCCCTCCATCTCATTCTGTCCCATCCTTTTGGGGTGCAGACAATGTCCTGTGCTTTGCTGACAGTGACCCCACTGCTTCCCTTGCAGCTGGCGAGGATCTCGGGAAGGCTCTGTGTGCTGGAGGAGCAGTGCCACGCCTGGCAACAGAAGGAGGCCCTGGTCTACTCTGTGATGATCTCTGCCTGCCTCATCAACACGTGGCTCTGGCTGAGAAGATGACTGCCCGTGCCCAGCCTCCTCTGCTCACCCTGGCAGGGTGGGTGAGGGCAGGGAGAGGATCCTTTCTCGTGTACTTGCCAGCAGTAAAACTATGTGTTTGTTCTTAACTTGACCTGCTTTTTGCACTGTGGGCCCTTGAGGATCTGTGTCCTTTAAGCCTTGATGACAATGAAGGTGCCATCTCTTTAGTGTCAGAGGTGAGTGAGGGGGATGCTGAAGCTGAACCTCGTGCCCCAGCAGCTGGGAGGTGGGGTCCAGGGTTTATGGCCCAGTCGGTGCAGTCCCAGGCTCTGTGTACATCAGCAGCCAGCCTGTATGTTCAGTGGGGCCAGTGCTTGTGTAGGAAGCTGCTGTGAAGAGCTGACGCCTCCTAAGACACTAGTAGCTGACACAGCAGGTTTCTGTTCTGTGGAAAGCAAGAGGAGACCTTCTGCCCTTGGGCTGTCTGCCAGAGAAGTCACAAACCCAAGGTGTTGCTGTTTGTGGACATAGGGTCCTGTTATAGCTGTAGCATGTGGTGCCACAGCCCAGTCCCCTGACCACATCCCACCTTGGATAACTGAGCTCTGATCCCATAAAAGCTCTCAGCCAACTGCTGTGTTCTGCTCCTCATCTTCTGTAGAGTGATTGAGTGTTTCTAGACTGCTTTTGAGTTTTCTTTTCTTCCTTGCAAAACTGCTGCTTGGTGGAGGTAGTACTGCCAGGTCTCCTGTGCCACAGCCCCTGCTCTGGGAGGAATGGAGCTGGAGAAGCCAGGAGCTCCCATCCCTGCAGCTGCTGCTGTGCCACCACCCTTGTCAGTTCCCATGCTGCTGGAGGCAGTTCAGCAGTGGGTTTGCAGATGTTCAGATCCAGAGTGACTGTGAGAGTGTTGCTGACGTCTGGGCTTATCCAGGAACTTGGCTCTTTCCCAGAGAGATTTACATGGGAAAATCCCCATAGTGACTCTGTGGATTATAAGACCTCATACCAACACTGATGGCACCAGACAGGTCATGGAAAGTCACCCATGTGGGCAGCAGAAGATATATTTTACATTTCCAGTGCCAGAGGGAAGGATCTCTCCCAGGTCTGCTCCCAAGCTGTAACTTCAGTGATAGTGCAAGAATACGGGTGAGGGAAATTCCTGACCCAGATGCTTTTCAGATATAAACAAGCTCAGTTCAACATCTTTGCCATTTCTTTCCTTCTATGGAGTTTAGTAACACTCAAATCTGAGGTGACTTTGAAACGCTTTTAGTTGCTCATCCAGCACATCTGCTGGAGTTGTGCCCGCAGGCTCTGGGGGCAGGTTTTAGCAAGGCTTAACAGGACCTGTCTGTGCCACCAATAAGTAATTATAGCTGGAGCTACAGGTCATCCAGATGTCCCAATAGCTTATTTACAGACCTGGATGCTTGGCTGTTTTCTGCTTGAAACTGCATCAAGCATCTGTGACTAAATCTGGCAGCTGGACACTGACTAGTAAATAACTGTCCCACAAGTAATTGCAGGTCTGGACCTGTGGCTGATTGCTGAGCTGAAGAGAGTGCTGGGATTTATTGCACATGAGAGCCAGGGTGGTGTGGTGGGCTTGGTATGTGCTGTGCTGTGGCAGGGGGTATGTAAGGGACAGGATCACTGGTGGCTCAGGGATGTGGTCATGGTCACCAGAGGACCTTTCACAAAGGTATATTATATAAGGGGGCTACTCCTGTGTGAATCGTGCCAAGAAATTGGGTAAGTTGTTTGTCTGGTTTCTCTTCTTTGAGAGGTGCGAATGTGCTTTGGAGGAAGTTTGAGTTTGGGTTTTTTGTTTAAGCTGTATTTTAGGGTGAGTGACCCTTTTGGAGGACACACCACCTGCAAAGTATGGCTTGAAGATATTTGGAGGAGAGGTGGTCAAACTGTATGTCTTCTCACAGGCTAATTATTGGCAAGTTGTGGAGAGATGCAATGTGACTTTTATGTAAGGCATAAATTCTGCTGTAAATCTGGAAACACTGACCACAAAATGCATGTTTTAATAAACTCTGTGTGTTCTGAACATGTTTCTTTTACCAGCCATGGAGTCTGATCCTGATATCCCAGAGGATGGGAACAGTGAGTGTTTATTCCCTTGGCAGCAAAACTGTCATCTGGTGCTGGATGGCTCAGCCCCAGCTGCCCTGGCTGGGGAAGGATCTGGAGGAGAGGAACTTCTGGTTAATGTCTGCGTTGGGGTGTGATGCTTTTATTTCCTTTCTCTCTTCTTTGCCTCCTCCTCCTGGCTTTGTCCCAGGGCAGCACACGTGGCAGGGCTGGGTGTCTTCAGGGATCACTGCCACAACGACGCACACAGCAAATAAACTCTCTTGAGCAAGATGGAGCTCGAGGGAGCTGTGAGGGAGCAGCTTCTGGAGTTCCTGTGTCCCTTTTGAAGGCAACTGTGGGCAGGGAGCAAAAGGAGAGTTGGAAGGGGGACATGTGCTGCTGCTGCTGCTCTTGGTGAGCTGTCTGCAGGGCTGGGGTCTGTGAAGTGGGTTCAAGAGCAGGGTGACATGGCCCTTGCTGCTGGGTGCTCACCCAGGAACCACCCACGGCTGAGAAATCATTTCTTTCTTTGGACTCCCTGCTGTCTGTGTATTCAGTGAGATCAGAACCTGTGGGATTTAAGGCTTTGAGGGGAAAAGAAAAGGTGAAGCTTTGACAGCAAAGAGAAAAGAGACTCTCAGTGCTTTCAGATCAGCCCTGCACAAGGTGCAGGACTCTATGTGCATGTCAGGGATGGATCCAGCCTTGGCCGCTGCAAGTGGTTAGATCCTGGAGGAAGGGAGTAAAAATGGACCTCTTCCTTATTCCCTTGGGGATGCAATGTTTTTGCTAACTGGTTATTAGAATGGCTTTTTCAGCAAAATAAGAGGTCAGAAATTGGTGAAAGATGAATCTCACTATCATCTTCAAACTCTGCAGCTCCCTTTGATGGGACTCCAGAGCAGCACTTTTGGTCTCCTGCTCCCTGAGCATGAGAAGAGGTAAGAGGATGTGAAGGTGTAAAAATGTTGGCTACTTCTGCCAATTTTCCATCACAGCAGTAGCTGTGGCACAGCCTCTGAAGCAGGAAAACAGTCTCCATCCTTGTTTTTCCCTAGGGCAGAGGGCTGGGAGGGGGACAGAAGCAGACACAGGCTGCCCAGGAAGCATTCCAGATGCATCCCCTTGTGTGGCAGGACCTGAGCTCATCGGGGGTCTGCCGGCTGTGCCTGTCCTGGGCAGGGCAGTGACCCTTCACCACAGTTTTCTGGGGCCTCGGGAGTCCCTGGACACAGAGCTGCTCAGGATGGCTGTGAACTCTGCCCTGGGAGTTGTCTGGGGTCCCTCCAGCCAGCGAGGAGGTGACAGGTGCGGGCAGAAAGGAACGCGTGGGTAGGGGAGTGGAGCATCTCCGAGCAGCACACTTCCCTCCTCCCCTTTCATCCCCAGACACAAGGCTGCTGTTAACTCCTCTGAACTGCTCAGGGCGTCGAGGATGCTCAGGGGATGGCTGTGCTGGAGGGATGGGAGGCGTCCACATGTGTGTGTGCACCCTCCCCGTGCACAGCCAGGGTGGTGCCCAGCCACCTCGCCTTCCTCTCTGCCTGGGCAGGAGTGTGGGAAGCTCTGCTCCTGCTGGCTTGGCTTTGCAGCCCGACGTGTGTTTGGAAAGCCCGAGCGCTCTGGAGGCAGCCCGGGATGCTCCCGGGGGAGGGATGCTCCCCAGCCATCCCCGCTAGCCCGCCGGAGGCAGCAGCACAGCATTGAAGGCTTCGGGGGATGCCAGGATCGTAAGTGGACAGTGGTGGCCTCTTGGCAGTGGCACTGATGCCTCAGGGAGGTGAGGAAGGGTAGGAATAGGGAAGGGAAGGGTTGGGGAGGAGAAAGGGAGAGTAGTCAAGGAAGGGAAGGAGAGGCAAGGGAGGGATTGGGTAGGCAAGGAAAGGGAGGGGAAGGCAAGGCATGGGAAGGGCAGGGGGCAAGGAAAGGGAGGAGGAAGCAGGGAAGACAAGGCAAGGAGAGGGATGGGTAGGCAAGGCCAGGGGTAATAAAGACATGGCAAGGGAGGGGCAGGCTGTGCAAGGCAAGTAAAGGCAAGGCATGGGGAGGGGTAGGGAAGGCAAGGGAGGGGAAGGCATGGCACGGGAAGGAAGGGGAGGGGTACGCAAGGCTGGTAAGGCAAGGAATGGGAAGGGGATGGGTAGGCAAGGCAAGGGAGGAGGAGGGAATGCAAGGTGAGGACAGAGTAGGGAATGGGAGGTACTGTAGGTGTAGGCAAGGCAAGGCAGGGGAAAGGAGGTGTGGGCAAGGCAAGGGAAGTGGGCAAGGCAAGGCAATGAAAGAGGAGGGAAGTCATGGCAAGGCAAGAATGGAATGAAAGGGAAGGCAAGGCAAGAACAAGAGATGTTCCTCTGGCAATGGATCAGGAGCCTCGATGATGAGGACAGCAACTTTCTCAGGCCATGGGCCTGATGTGGGATCTCTTGGGAAGAGCAAAATGCTCTGCAGAACTCCTACTGCAACATCAGCCATGGCCAGTGGTAGAAAACATGGTGTGGGCACATTCCATGGCATTTGACTCTCTCTTCCCATGCCATTCTGTATCTCTGTGTTCACACCACATGATGTGTCCTGTATGCCTTGTGTCTGTTTTCTGCTTTTTGCAGGTCCCTGTGGTATCCTCACACTGATGATGACAGAGAAGAGTAATGGCCTGCATAGCTCGCCAGCCAACCATCACCCCTGCCCACCAGCCCAAGCCCACGCAGAGGGTGACATGGAGGCGACAGGGCTCAGCACCAGGAGGTCAGGCTGGTCCCTGCTTTGCTTGAGGGAAGCAGTGGTGGGGCAGGGGAGGGGAAGGCCAGCTCGATGTGTCTCCTGAGACCTGACTTGGGCAGGGCTATGATGCCCAACCTCAGCTGCCAGCTCCCTCCAGTTAGCCTGGCTGTGACAGGTGTCCTGATGGCACAGTATCGATGTGACAACCCCCTTCCCCTGCCTTTTCCCCACTGCAGGACCTGCTCAACCCAGGATGATACCTCCTCAGAGCTGTGGAGAGGAGCTCCCCTAGATGGGAAGGAGCAGACAGCTGCCTCTGCTTTCCAAGGCCGGGGAGCCTTGGCCAGGTACCTGTGTGTGCCCCTGGCCTGGGGTGAACCTGACCCTTTTGTGCCTGTTTTTCATTCTTGGTCCTTGCATGGGGTTGGGATCCTCTCCTGCTGTATGGCACTCATGGGATGCAGGGACCAGTTGTTGCTCTGTGCCCCAGTACCCATGCAGAATGTTGTGATGTGGGACATCTTCAGCCCCACTGGTGCCCCAGGAGAGCTCAGGGGCTCTTTCCCTACCAGGCAGCTCCAGTTTCCCACAGACAGCTCATATTCATGTGGAATGGCATCAGGATTGCAGGAGAAACCATGGAACTTTACCAGGGTGGTCCCTCTTACTTGTATATTCTTAGTCCCACATCATCACTACAAGGGGGAATAAATAAATTTGGGGCTTGAGAGGGAGGATGTATCCCCTGCTGATGTCTCGCAAGGTTTTGTTTTCTCCTTGTTCGATAGACAACTCCTGACTGCCTCTCTCCCCTGTCCAGGATAGTCCGGCTGGTGCTGGTGCTGAGGGACTGGGCCAACAAGAGCTTGCACGAGGAGCAGCAAAGGCCAGACCCCTTCCTCGAGCGCTTCCAAGGCCCTGAGCTCCTGACAGTGGCTGCAGGTGCTGGTGGTGAACAAGAGGATGAGGAGACTGAGGAGTTACACAAAAAGTAGGGTCCCTTTCCTGTGGCCCCAGCCCTGCTTGGCTGGAGATCAGCTGTGAATGACAGGGTGAAGGCTGATGGAGGTGGATGGGAAAGGGGGATGTGGGTGGCAGCGGTGGGAAGAGTCCTTCCTGCTCTTTCCAGCTTGGCAGCCAGCCTGACTATGCTGGGCTGTTTTGCTGGCACACAGGACCTGGTGGTCTGTCCCTGTGGAAAAGACCTGGCCTATCCCTCACCTGTGGGGTCTTCTGTTCCCTGGTCCACGCCCTGGTAGGAAGCACACCTTGCATGGCTTGTGACGGGTAGCAGACCTCCCCAGTTTCAGAGCACTTCAACACTAGGGTTGTGCTTGGAGCCAGCCCTGGGTCTGTAAGGAGACATTTGTGCATATGAGGAGCTGGACACAGTCCAGGAGGTGCGGGGTCTCCACCCAGCAATCACAGGAATCCCACCCAGGAGCCACAAACATGTGAGATTTGCCAGTCTCATTCATCATCTGCAGGATGAAAGGAGATGAAGGGAATGTGTTTGCTGCCCGTGCCCTCTCCAAGAGCAGCTTTGTGAGAAGGCTCTTTCAAATCCAGCCCTTTCATCTCCTCAGCTCACGCTCCTGGTGAAAAGCAATAACCTGGCTTTTCTTCTGCTGACTAATTAGAGGGCAAAGCTCACGGACTACTTTAGACCCTACCATTATACATGGTAATTAAAACACCAAGAAATAATTGTTTTCTGTAGGAGAAAAATATCTGAGCCTTGTATCTGGGTCTTTACTAGTAATGGAAGAAAAAAATGTTCTGCCCTGTGAGGTTAAGGGGGGGTTGTTAATAACCAGAAGGAGCTGAAGCATGAAAGGACTGCTCAGTGCCAGTGAGTCTTGCTGACAGGATGGGAACCTCAGCAGTTTTCCAGGTCTTCAGCAGCACAGGTAAGAAGAGCCCCAAATCTGGTAACGCCAAATGTGAGCTGCTCTTCATGGATGTAGGGGGCTCCACGGCTGGAAGTCTCAGTGCAAAGCCCTTGGGAAGAGGCAGATGATTATTCCCTCTTCCTGGGTCAACCCAGAGCCCTGGTTTTCCAGCCCTGGCCCCGCTGTCAGCATGTCAGTGACTCTGGCCACCTGTCATAGTGGGAAGCAGTGGTGATTTAAAGTTGAAATTGCATAATTAACACGGTTATTGAGGTTATTAGTGCTTGTGGGTGCTACAACTGTCCAGGCTGGCTGCAGGTGAGTTGGTGCTTCCCCTGGGCCAATGCTGTATGTCCCAGGGAGCAGAGTCACTTTTTCAAATATTTAAGCCACACTTTCTTGCCAAAAAATAAGCACTTTTAATGGGAAAGCTGGACCACCTGCAGATCTGTGGCTGTACGCAAGGCGAATGTGAAGGATCACTGCTGTCCTCATACTCCAGGCACTGTGGGTGTTGCTGTGTGTGCTGCTGGGCAAGGAGACTTCAAGGCAGAGGTTTTGCCTTTGAAGCTGTCAAAAGCCATGGGGTGGGCATGGGGATCTGTTGGCAAGTGGTTTGTTTTTTTCCTATCACTGAAGGGAGTTTTGTGTGTTCAAAAGCTGGGAAGGAGGGAGTGGGACAAGGTGTTTTGCCCTCCCAGGCTGTAGCAGCTAAGCCTATCAAAGTTTCTCTCCCCTGGCTTCTCCACGAGATCTGGCGACTGGAGCACACACATCTTATCTCCAAGTCCCAAGATGAGCAGGATCAAACACTTGGGAGCAGTTCAAAGGCTGGACCCAAGACTGTGCAAGACTGCAGGCTTGGGGATGGCAGTCTCACCATGCCAGCTGCCCCCAGGGCTGCTGCTCTGGGGCTTGGGCATCCCCTCCTGGTGCTGCCACTGATGTGCAGCACACTTTCCTTCCTGCTTTAATTAATCTTCCCCTAAGATCTGTCTGGCACCACTCCATACCTCATCTGGGAGAGGCAATGTCATGTCAGAGAAGTTTTCTGATCACCCTCTGTTGTACATCTGTTCCTGGCTCTGCCACTGGGGTGCTATGTCATGTAGGCTGCCTGCTTTGCCTTACAGTTTCCTCTTCTGGTCCATTACTGAGTCCAGATTTAGGGATAAAGGAGCTTAAACAGTGCTGGACATTTTTGTTCAGCACTGCTGGGTTTGGTTTTAGCTTACAGACTGTCACTCAAGCTGAAGCAATGTTTGAGCCAGCGTAGTGCAAAGGATGAAGGACATGGCTCAGATGGTTCCTTCCAACCCTTTTTTTCTATGTTTAGCCCTTTATTCATACACTGCCAGCTCTGGCTTCTCTCTTCTTCCAGGAGGAAATGGCAGTTCTTTGTAGTGGACCCTGCTGGGGACTGGTACTACCATTGGCTGGCCGTGATTGCAGTTCCTGTCCTCTATAACTGGTGCTTGCTTGTAGCCAGGTGAGATGGGGGGCCCTACTTTGCCTAACCTTCCTGTTCAGCTGGTTGTAATGGCTCAAGCAGGGTCAGACAACTGACCTTGGTGGTGGTGGGGCTGGTGGGAACCAAAAGGAAAGGGACCCTCCACTATCATTGTGAGTTGTGTGGTGCAAAGGCGGAGCCTCTGTCCTCTGGCCCTGGTTGGAAAAGGACCATGATTTCAGGGTAAAGCTAGGGTGCATTTGGGAGGTGGTTTAGGATGGCACTTTACCTTCTTTTTCAGGTTTTTCAGAGAAGGGAGTTTTAATTTCTAGAAGAGGGGTGGCTAGTGGCCAAGCTCTGTTGCAGAGTTAAGTGCCTCAGAATCAGCCTATATTCAGCTGTAACATTTAGAGATACTGCGGAGACTTTTTGTTCTTGAAGCCTGTTTTATGACCTTCCTCCAGGGCTTGTTTCACTGACCTGCAAAAGACCTACATTGTCCTGTGGTTGGGGTTAGATTACATCTCAGATGCTCTCTACATTGGGGACATAGTGATCCGCCTGCGCACAGGTAAGCACAGGTAACTCACAGCATCCTGGCTTGTGAGTGCTTCACTTTAATCCCTTAAAAGTGGAGATGGGCTGCAAGGGAGAGGCCTAATATACAGTTCCATTAGAGGAAGGATTTTGTCTACCTTGGCACTCACTGGTACGAAGCAGTCTCCAGAGAAAGAATCTAATTAAAAGATCTGAGAAATGGAGTAAGTTTCAGAATGAAAGATTAATCATCCCAGCTTTCAACTTCACCTTTGAGTAATTGTACAAAATTACCTGCATTACTATTAGTATTTGAGCATAGTTGGAAGGTCTGTATCTCTGATTTTGCATCGGTTCAGCTAATGAATTATCTACATGGAAAAATGGTAGAATTTAATGTTCTCAGGATGTGGCTGTTGGCTGTACGTTTTTTTGTTGGAACTGCAATAATTCATGATCTGGAAGATGGAAACCTTTGTGTCCTCATTTCTTCATGGCAACAGACTAAATCCCTGCATGATATCTTTAGGTGGCTTTCCAGATGTAGGGCTTTAGTGATAACAAAAGTTTGTAAATTGAGTAGCGAAGGTGGAGCTGGTAATATTTGGATGACCCTGTGTATTTATGCACCCAAGTGCATGCCATACCGTGAAATGTTGCTCAGGTGCTTACAAAGTCTTCAGAAGAGTCAAATATAAGCCACTATAAGTGTATCACTTGCTTTTCTTTAGGGTTCTTGGAACAGGGCCTCCTAGTTAAGGACCTGAAGAAGTTACAGGATAACTACATCCACACTCTACAGTTCAAGCTGGATATTTTCTCCATCCTGCCCACAGACCTGGCATACTTTGCACTGGGATTGCACTGCCCTGAATTACGCTTCAACAGGCTGCTGCACTTCTCACGTATGTTTGAGTTCTTTGACAGGACCGAGACCAGAACCAGCCACCCCAACATCTTCCGCATCAGCAACTTGGTTCTTTACATCCTGGTCATCATCCACTGGAATGCATGCATTTATTATGCCATCTCCAAGGCCATAGGGTTTGGAGAGGACACCTGGGTCTATCCCAATGTCACAGACCCTGAATATGGGCATTTGACCCGGGAGTATGTCTACTGTCTTTACTGGTCTACACTGACTTTGACTACCATTGGAGAGACCCCTCCACCTGTGCAGGATGAAGAGTACCTCTTTGTGATCTTTGACTTCCTCATCGGTGTCCTCATCTTTGCCACCATTGTGGGAAACGTGGGCTCCATGATATCCAATATGAATGCCACCAGGGCAGAGTTCCAGGCCAAAATAGATGCCATCAAGCACTACATGCAGTTCCGCAAGGTGAGCAAAGACTTGGAAACAAAAGTCATCAAGTGGTTTGACTACCTGTGGACCAACCAGAAGGCAGTAGATGAACGGGAAGTCCTCAAGAATCTCCCTGATAAGCTAAGAGCAGAGATTGCCATCAACGTCCACCTGGAGACACTGAAGAAGGTGAGGATTTTCCAGGACTGTGAGGCAGGACTACTGGTGGAGCTGGTGCTGAAGCTTCACCCTCAGGTGTTCAGCCCAGGGGATTATGTTTGCCGGAAAGGGGACATTGGGAAAGAGATGTACATCATCAAGGAGGGGAAGCTAGCTGTGGTGGCAGATGATGGAGTGACACAGTATGCTCTGCTCACTGCAGGAGGCTGCTTTGGTGAGATCAGCATCCTCAACATTAAAGGGAGCAAAATGGGCAACAGACGCACAGCCAACATCCGTAGCTTGGGCTACTCTGATCTCTTCTGCCTGTCAAAGGAAGATCTTATGGAAGCAGTCACAGAGTATCCTGATGCCAGAAAGGTCTTGGAGGAGCGTGGTCGGGAGATACTGCTCAAGGAAGGGCTGCTGGATGAGTCAGCTGCAGAGGAAAGCACAGAGGGGAAGAGCATGGAGGAGAGGCTGGACAGGGTGGCCCTGAACCTGGACACACTACACACCCGCTTTGGCCGGCTCCGGGCAGAGTACAGTGATGCCCAGATGAAGCTCAAGCAGCGCATCAGTGCTCTGGAGTCCAAGGTGAGAGAGCAGGAACTGGAGGACTTCTTCTCTGATAGCTCAGACAGTCTGCTTGAGGATGAAGAGAAAGCTTCACCTGGTGGGATGCACTGAGGGGGAGCAGAGGTCAGCTAGATCATGTCTGGCCTTGCACTAGGACTGTGTTTGCTATTTCATGAGGCAGATCCTGTGGCTGCCTCACCAAGGACTTCTCTCAGGTCCCTAG
Organism: Campylorhamphus procurvoides; assembly: GCA_013396655.1. Classification (NCBI taxonomy): domain Eukaryota; kingdom Metazoa; phylum Chordata; class Aves; order Passeriformes; family Dendrocolaptidae; genus Campylorhamphus; species Campylorhamphus procurvoides. Next base: position 689,801 of record WBMV01002330.1, on the reverse strand, counting down.
TATTTCTGCTGCCACTGCCTTGATGGCAGCTCCTTAGATGGCTCCAAATCAGGTGATTGTCCTGCCTCCTCCTCTGGCCTGTTCCTTTTCTCATTGCCTTGATCTGACACCTTGGACTTGGGTCACTAAAACAAGGAGAATGGCCAATGCCACAGCTAACAGTCCCTTCCCAAAATGTTCCATCTAGACTTCCTGCAAAAGGTCTGTGCCCATCACACCTCCTTCCTCATGTTTGCCTTATAGAAGATTGGACATGAACCTGGCGTGGAGAGGTACCTGGATGAGAGTGACCAAAACACAAGCATTTACAAGTGCATTTTGTGTTCAGCCTTCATAACTCACTTTAGGTAATTAGTCCCCACTGAGTGTCTGCAACTGCCCAGTCTGCACCAGGAGACTCCTTACCTTCAAGATACCAAAACTCAGCTAAGACAGGCCAAACGGTGCCTCTTATGTTTGTAAATGAAGACGCTTGTCACTGTCACTACCCGGGCCATCCCCACCAGCCTTGTTGAGGCTGGACTTTGAGCTGTCAGGCCCTGCAGCTGCTGCCTCCTGATGCCTTTCTTTTCCCTTCTGCTGTATTTGGTGCTTTCAGGTGGCACCTGGTGCAGGTGGTTTGGTACCCTGAGCACTGCACCTCCCTGGGGATGCTGTTCCCAAGCCCTCCCACTGTGGAGGCAGTGTGAGTCCCGTTTGGACTGTGGATGTCTTGGAGGATAAGTGCAATACAGAGGTACAGTGCCGGCTGTGCTCTGTGCAGGGGGAAGACAGAATGTCTCTCTCCTCCACCTGACGACAGCCAGATGTCCCAGGAAGATTTTGACTGAAATGCCATGTTTTTAAGGAATAAAGCCCCAGTGGGAGCCAACTGTGCCCATATTGGCTTTGCTGTGGGTAGCTCAGAGAGAACGCAGAACACATTTATTTTCTTAGGCAGGAGGTTTTCTTGTGCTCAGTGGGAGTTCTAGGGCTTTGCACGGCAGTTGCCTCCTGCAGGAGAAATGAGTGGCAGAGCCATGGGGACACGTGTAAGGGTGGAAACGTGGCACCACTGCTTATGCCATCAAAGCTTTGCCAGGCTGTGCTTCAGCCCTGTGGGCTCCACGGTGTGAGCAGCTTGATGATGAGGGGTGCAGTGCAGGAACAGCCCCCAGAAACCCGCAGCAACCTCAGCACAAGCAGCAGTGCCACTCATGCCTCAGGGTACAGGGCAGGTTCTGGGACTGGAGGATGCAACCTCTTTTCTTGCTTCTGACCCATGTGTTGGCATGCGGGCCCACTGCATCTGTGGGCTGGGCTGGGCTAGGGCTGGTTTCCAAGCAGGAGGATGTTTGGTGAAGAAAGGAACTCACATTCTGAGTCAAACCAAGCCAAGATTTTGGCTAAAGTTCTGCAATGACACATGGGGAAGCATCAAGCCAGAAAGGTTCATAGTGAAAAACTGAGGTTATTTCCTTTGTCCTTTCTTTTGCCTCCAGTGTAAGACTGCCTCTCTTAATTTCGTAAGAACACTTTCCATTTAAAAATAATGGCCTTGCATTTTGGGATTGGTGGGGTAGAAACGGTTACATTACCAAAATTAGAATTTGGGGTAAGATAAAAATGTTTCTTTGTCATCTTCAAATTAAATTGTAGATTTCCTGTGTTTCAGGGTTTTTTTTCCCTTTCATTACCAAGATGCTTTTCATTGAAGTCGAGGTGGTTTCAGTTCTGCTTTTCCATATAACAGCACGAGCCCTGGCTCGCAGCTCCCCCCTTTCCTGGGCGTTATCGCCCCTGAATTTGCCCCTGGCTCTTTGCAGAGCCCCCCAGGACCCCGCGTTTCCTCCCGCACTCCCAGCCCGGCCCTGCGGGGAGCGGAGGCGGCAGCAGCCGGCAGAGTGCGCTGTGGCCCGCGGAACGGCCGCGGCTGTGCGGGACCGTGCGGTGTGCGGGACCGTGCGGTGTGCGGGACCGTGCGGTGTGCGGGACCGTGCGATGTGCGGGACCGTGCGGGTGTGCGGGACCCCCTGGGTGTGCGGGACCCCCTGGGTGTGTGGGACCCTCTGGGTGTGCGGGACCCCCTGGGTGTGCGGGACCCTCTGGGTGTGCGGAACCGTGCGGCTGTGCGGAACCCCCTGGGTGTGCGGGGCCGTGCTGGTGTGCGGGACACCCCGGGCGACACTCCCTGCGCGGAACCCTTCGAGTGGGCGGCGGGGCCGTCTGTACAGGACCTTCTGTGCGGGACCCTTCGGGCGAGATTCTCGGGCTGTGTGGGACTTTCCCTCTATTCAGGACCCTTCGGCTGTGCGGGACTTTCCGTGCGGGACATTTCATGCCGGAGCTCCTGTGCGGAATCCTCCGGGCGGGCGGGGGGGGACACTCTGTGCGGGACCGGGCGCGCAGGGCTCTCCATGTGAGCGGGGGGACAGTATGGACAGGCGGGACCCTTCTTGTGGGACCCTCCATGCGGGACTCTCCGTGCGGGCGGCGGGCTCGCAACCCGTCGGTGCAGGAGCAGAGCTTCTGGCAGCGCGACCCTGAGTGTTCCCTGGTGCCTCTTCCACCACTCTCCGCCCCGCAGCTGCGCCCCGCTCCGTGGGCTTTGCTTCCTTTGCGGGGCTGGCCGAGGGGACAGCGGATCCTGCGCTCCTGCCCGGCCTCGGACAGGGCAGCTCCTGACCCGTGTTGGGAGCTGCTGGCAGCTTAGGGCCGTCTGGCTTATTCTTGGGGATGGGGTGGAAAAGGAATCAAACTCTCTCCCTCCCACAGTTTTAATCCGAGATAATAATGCGCTCGGGAAATTTTAAGCCTTCAGACAAATGACCCCAGGGAATGGCTTTGTGAATTCAGAGCAGATCCCGCTTGTTTCCTCAAGGCGGCAAGCCAGGAAATCATGGATTGATGAACCGCTTGACAGGCCTGCTAATGAAATTAGCAGCAGCTCCGTGATTTTTTCAGCGAGCGGGACAGGCAGATGCTGAAGGGAAGCACACAATAGCACAGCTGCACTTGTAGGCTGCCTAAATTCCCGGCAGAGCGGACACGGGGCTCAACAGATACAGCTTTGGCTGCCACCCATTTCACAGGTGGTTTCATATGTCCCTTTCCCTGCTAAGGCTCTCCTGGAGATGGGGAGCAGAGGGCTGCCAAAAGCTGCTCCTCGGGGAGCAGGAAAACTCAAGGATGCCCACTGTAAAGGTCTGCTCAGCACCCTGCAGTGACTTGTCCCTGTGCCACAATGTAGAACTGCTTTGTCTATATATTATTAATTAAAAAATAAACCAAAAATAAACCCCTGTAAAACGGAAGCTTTCTCAGCTGTGGGTTGTGGATGAGCAATGTCAAATATGGAGCAAATATACTGGCTTTCAGAGAGGTCATACCAGGGGGAAACATGTGCCTCACCAGGCAGCCACCCATCCAGTGCCATCGAATAAGGGATGGACTCTGACTTCTGTAGCAGAAGTTTTCTGCTGCTAAAGGGTACATCTTCAGACCTTGCCTGCCTCTACCAGAGCTGCAGGAAAAGGGCCAAGATGCTCCAGTGAATCAGTCATAAATGTGTGGTGTGATACTGGATTTCCCTCCCCTCAGAGCATCATCAGTTCTAGGAATGAAACAATCATCTTGGATGATACCCAAAAAAAGCTCTCTCATCGACCTCTGGGAAGAGCAAGTACCCATTTCACAGCTGGTGAAAATGGAAGGAACTTGCCAGGACACAACAGTGATAACTCCTGCCTTCCAGCTGCCTGCTTTTTGGTTTTTTTTCTTAAGATGTTCATGAACAGACCATTTTGGTGGTAGTGAGCAAGTCCCAAAATAACCTCTTCTTAGGCTGTGCACAGAAGGGATGGACACTGCAGCATGGAAGACCAACTGGCTTTGCTCATTCTCCAGAGGTAAGTTAGGTCAGCAAGCTGCAAGCAAGGTTTGTATAACTTTGGACCAGTGGATTTTGGGATTACAGAGTGGCTTTGACCCAGGGTCTGGCATGAAGCCTGAAGCCTCTGAGTCCTGCAGCACAGCAGGCTCAGCCTGGTGAGATCTGCAGTGGTGTGTGCAGTGCTGGGGGAATGGTGTGAAATGCAGGGGCTGTGGGGATGGGTGGCTCATGGCTCACTAGGATCCCAGATCCCTGTGGTTCTGGTGTGTTATGTGGCAGGATGAGCAGCACAGCTGCTTGTGGTGCTGCTGCTGCTGGACTTGGTGATGGTGTGCCACTGTGATAGTTCTTCTGCAGATGGGTTCTGGCTGTCCTCAGCAGTGCAAAGCAGTGGGCAAGTTCTAGCTTTGTAGTCTTTGTCTTCCTGACCGCACTGTATCTCTCCTATGGGCTAGCTGGAATGAAGTCCCTTGAAAATCAGGAAAATTTGGAGGCAACTCCAAGCTCTACAGCTTGGGCCTCTTTGAGATCTCCCTAGATGGCTTTTCCTCCCCCAGCTCCCTGGAGAGATGAGAACTGCTAGTGGTTCTGGTGCTGCCATCCCAAGAGTGAGGCATTGAATGCAGAGGGCTGGTGCAAGTGATATTTCACCTGTTCTCCAGGGCCTGGGATGTGGAGGTGATGTAGAAGGTCACCAGCCTTCCATGCAGCTGTTTTCTGGAGGGGGAATGGCTTGCTCATGCTCATTTGGATTCAATAGCTCTGAAATCAAAGCACTGCCTGCTTCTCCTGCAGGTATGAGTGGGATTCCAAAGAAAAGTTTCTCTGCTCACGTTGTTCTCATGGTCCATGGATGATGCTGGCTGTGCTGTGTCCTGAGGCTGATGTCCTGGGAAATGGCTGGAGAGGGCAGCCCCTACCCACCCACACAGGAGCTACTGCCAGAGGGGGTTTGGTGGTCCTGGGCAATGTGTGTTTCCTTTGCAGCCCCTGGTGAGCATCTGAGAACCTTTCTGAAGTGTGATCTGCCCTCTGGAGGGGAAGGTCGGTGTTGAGCACCCTGCACACCACACTGGCTCGTGGGTATTTAGTCCCACTTTTGTCCTGTGCAGCTGAAGCACTCTATCACCCTGTCTTCATGTGGGATCTCAGTGGGGGCTGTATTACCATCCCCATGAGCACGTTTCCCAGCCATGAGGAGCAGAACCAAAGTGGATGGATACAACCCTCTTGTAGGTAGCAGGAGGCTGCAGACCTGCACATGATGCGGGTCCAGGTCACCCTGTCTGGGAACTCCCATGCTGACTGTCTGACTTGCTCCCTTTCCTTCCTCTTCAGAATATCAGGATGCTGCCTCCTCTTTGGCTAAACAAGCAGAAGTTCCCAATCCAAAGTACTCAGATTCCTGAATCCAAGCATTTGTTGCCGTGCCAGCAGCTCAGGGTGATGGTGAGCAGGAGGTGAAGCCATCTCAACCATCTCCCTTGGAGGGCTGGATGGAAGATTCTGGATGCCTTCCCAACATGCTTTCTCCCCCTGACCCAATGGTTTGGGGCTTCTGAGGGTAAAGGCTTCCTTGTTCTATCATGGGGCTCTCCTTGGAGCCCTCCTCAATCCAGAACTGCAGGTGGTCATCTAAGAGAATCTCCTCAGGCTGGTGAGCAATGGGGGAAAGGGTCAAGTTCTTGGAGCCAGATAAAGTCTGTCACAGAGAGTGAATCCCTTTGCCTGCTTGCCTGGATGGATTACCTGCAGTTGTAGCAGGACCTTTGATGCGCTCCAGCACCGTGATCCCTGTGTGTGATGTGGGATGGGGGCATGGGGGTGCTGGTGAAGTGGCCACTGGCCCCCTCTGTGTCTGCCTGGGTGCTTGGATAGGTGGGATGGCCTGCAATAGCTTGGGCAGAGCAGGCTGCTCTCTGGGGAAAACAGGATAGGCTGGAAGAAGTGGAGAAGAAAAAGCCTAAGTGTGTGTCTGCAGTCTCCCCTGGAGCTCAGGGGAAGCCCTGATAATACCAGGCAGTAGGTGAAGACCTCCCCATGAGGAGGGTGCAAACTTTGCTGAGGAGGTTATGAGGGCAGTTTAGAATGTAAGAAAATTTGAAGGCACTCTGGCACTTGTCTGTGAAACTTCTGGAGCATATTCAGAGCAGAAGTCCTTTCCTACTTCTGAGTTCTCAGGTGGGGGATGCTGCAGTTGGGTACCCTGTTCCCTTTGTACTCTTGGGCATGGTGTCATTTGCTTGATGTGTGAGATCAGAGGGATGGGGAGCAAGTTTTCAGGCACAGTTTCTGGCTCTTTTCAGATCCCATGAGTACAGCTGTCAGGAGTTATACAAGACAGAGGGTGGGTAGATGATGGCATGGGTAGTGCAGAGCAAGAGAGCAGCAGTTTCTCCCCTCATGGATGGCTGTGGGTGCTCTCAAGTCTATTCACAGCTCTGTCTCTGTCAGAGTGCTGTCCACATGCTCTTCGCTTGTCTCTTGAAACACAAAGTTTTCACCCATGTTGAGAAATGAGGATGCAGCTGCCACCTTCCCCTCCAGACTGGCCAGGCACAGGCAACCCCAGCTCCTGTCTTGTCATGAGCATCTTCCTCATCTGTATAGAATCATAGTGTAGCCTGGGTTGGAAGGGACATTAAAGATTATTTAGTTCTAACCCCTTGCCATGTACAGGGATGCTGTTCACTAGACCAGGGTGCTCAGAGCTCTATCCTGCCTTGTCTTGAACACATCCACAGCTTCTCTGGTGCCAGTGCCTCACCACCCTCACAGGAAAAATTTCTTCCTAATTTCCAATCTAAACCTAATCTCTTTCAGTTTGAATACTTTCCTATGAACTGTGTGTTTCTACTGAGAGAAACCTGGCCATGGCAGAGACCTGAGGCCCCTCTGATGATCTCCATCTCCCCCACTCCCATCTCCATGTGAGCGACAGACACTGACTTTGGTTTTAAAAGCCATCCTGCAGCAGGGAGGGCTCAGTGGTGTGCAGAGCGGATGAGCTGGAAGTTGTCTGGGTTTGCTGGCCCCAGGCACCCTTTGAGTCCTGTGTGTACCTGAGTCACAAAGACAACATCTTCTGTGTGTTTGCGTATGGCTTCGCAGATGTGAAGGTCAGAGGGCTCTGCAAGCGGTAACCTTTGAGTGTGCTGTGCCTTTGCTGTAGAAACACATCCCAACTGTGCTTTCCCCTCATTTCAGGATTTTTGTCTGCCTACCATCAGCTAGTCTTGAAAATAAAAGGGCCATGTCAAACAAGGCTTCACATGGAGCTGATATAATGGAAATCTTGGAGATGGCTCTGGTAAAGAAAAGAAGTGGTGTCTTAGGGACAGTGTGTTGTACAATAAGGGTTATTAGAGCTGCTGTTATTTGCTGCAGACATGTCTGCAGCACTGCAGTCTTACTGTCCCTTGTTCTTCTTCCAGGCTCCTCATCCCTCTTTTCCCCCCTGACTTGGTCTGGATAGTCTTGAATGCCACAGGAATCAATACTTTTAATTAGCTGCCATTTCTCATTTCTGCTTTATTGCTTGGGTAAGCAAATTAAAAGGGAGCCTGTTGTGGTGAAATGTTACCCTGGGTGGGTTGTAAGGACAGGCTGTTTCTTGCCCCTGGGAGGACTAAGATGCTGCCAGGCACAGGAACAGAGGCTGAGAGAAGTTGCAGAGGGGAGAATACAAAAGAGATGGAAAACTGCCTGACTTATTTGGGGTGCTGGGGGAAGCTGGGCAAAGTGTCCCTCCTTGAAATGAGGGATCTGGGGCTATCCAGCTCTCTGCCATGTGGCCAAACTTCTCTGTATCCCCTCCACTTGGTTTTCATAGTGGAGAAAGACTGAGAAGGTGCTGCTGGCATGGGCACACAGAGGGGTTTTGCCAGGGCTGAGCAGCTCCATACTGGGGCAGAATCTGGGGGGCTGTCAGGCCCATGCAAGTCTTCAGAATCATACCTGTTATGTCTGCCTTCAGAAACATCCTGGGGAAGGCTGCAGGAGGTGAAGCAAACAGGGATGGACCTTGCTTAAGGTTGGTGTGGGTCTGAGCTCTTGCTCATGGGTGGATATCCTGAACTCAGTGCTTTCTCAGACCCACAGCATCCTTCCAGCCCTGCTCAGAGCCAGGTTTTGCTGTGGTCAGATGTAGATGGGAAGGCCCAGCAGCCACAGGGGCATGTCCTCTGTCCCAAAAAAGGATCCTGTTGATCCCCATGCACAGGAGCAAAGGGCTCCCTGCTGCTACAGAGGCTCAGTATGGTGATACCCCTAGGTGCTTATATGAACTGGTAACACACTGCTGTCTGCATGGCTATGGATGTGTTTTCCCATGGGCAGACTGGTCCTTCACAGAGATTTAAAGCCTCTCTTTGCTGCTTCTGACCTGAGCTGCTCCTGGAGATGTGGCTCAGGTACCTGATGTGAACCAGCCCCTGCTGTCCCCTTAGCCTGCCTTTGCAGTGGTATCAGCAGCAGACTGAGATCAAAGCTCTGTGCTTTTCCACTCTGCCTTGGCATGCCAAGGGCTTTAGTGCAAGGCAGGGATGGGCTGCTGAAGGGGCTTTCAGAACTCACACAGCCATGATGGGCAGCTGTGCAAGGTGGAGGAGGTGAATTTGTGCCCTGACCCACAACTGTTTGGCAGGGGAAAGAGCTGAGAGGTGGTAGCTCTGCCTTTGCCCTGAGAAGGGTCTCTCTGAAAGGGGTGGTGTTGAGCTATCAGGGCATGGCAGCTCCCTGTATCCCATCCACCCTAAGGGGTGGGGCAGGACAGAGATATGTTAGCTGAACTGGAGGGTGTTACCTACCAAAAGCCAAATACACCTTTTTATGCCAACCCTCAAAATGTATTGTTTGCTTAATTAAAAAAAATTAACAATATAACAAAAAATGCAGTGAACAGTTGTTTTTATTATTAGTCCAGTTAAAACACCGCTAACACTGACAGCCTATCGATTGTGCAATCAATACCTAACAAATGCCATCAGCAGTGCAGCAGTTAAAGCTGCTGTGCAAGTCACAGCCCATATTTCCCCTGTGCTCTGGTGCTGGGCTCCCCCTGGTGCCTCGGGGTGCAGGCAGTGGGGGAAAGGAGCTATTAAACTCCTCAGCTCTCTGCCGGGAGAACTGTGCCATTCACCACGGGGGTTTCCTCTTTCTCTTGGAGTCCACTTGTGGTTGGTTTTATGTATTTTCCAACAGACCTCATCCTCAGCTCGCTCTTCACTGGTCTGGGAGGTCACATTGCAGCTGACTTCACTAAACCTCTTACCTTGCACATCCATGGGACAGCTGCTCTCTGATGCTTCTGTTACCCCTGACGGGGATTTTGCTCTGCTCCCAGGTTTGCACTGCCAGCCATGAGGTGTGGGGCGGGGTCCCACATCGTCTGTACCCACATCTTCAAGGCTCAGGCTCATAATTCTGCTTCTGCAGCTTATTCTTTGTCCTTAGGTAGCTCACCCTACCTCAACTTTTAAATCATTTATCTGTGTCACAACTATGAACAACTATGTGGTGCTATACTCCACAGTGAGCCTTCTTTGCTCCCCGGTGCTTCCTTCTCCCTACTACCTGGTTTTAGTTTGTATGTGGGGTCCCCAGATGGCTGTCCTGAGCAGATCTTCCTGGGTCACCCCTTGCACCCTCAGTTAACTCATGAATCTGGCTGACATGGCTTGTATCTGCCTTCCAGCCCTCTGAATGAAAGGGAAGTATAAATAATTACTCTTAATACCGTGTGCTGATACCAGCTCTTCTTGGAGCTTGACCCCAGTGATGCCAGCACATGCACAGTTTGTGGTCAGGGTTATCCAGCTGTGGTTCCTGATCATGTGCTGTCCTCCAGGAGTTTCTTCACCATGCTCAGGGCTGGAGGAAGACCCCACACCCAGGGACCAGGCTCTCCTGCCAGCTCTGCAGTAGACATGCCCTCCTTCAGACAGGGCTTCAGGAGCCCTGCCATCTTCTGATGCTGTTCCCTGTCTGCTCACCTGGGACAGAGGGATTTTTATTCAACCACCCTGTGATCCCTGCATGTCTCACCGTTATCTGGATGCTCCTAAATTTGGGATTGTATCCTGCTGCCTGGATAATGTCTGCTTTGAGATTTCCTACATCTTCCTGGCAGTAACATGGATTGTAAGACTTCTCCTATGCCAAGTTCTGCTTTGTGCTGGTGCTCCCTGGTCTATGATGGCATGCTGGCCTTGAAGGGAAAACTCCATTAGGAAAACAGGAAAGTGTTGAATGTAAAACCTTGAGGCAAACTGTGGTCTGACAGATCCTTTGCCTTGCCAGAACCTCTGACTGATGGGTGCCAGTGGGCTGCTGTCTTTAAGAGTGACCTTTAGTGAAAGACAATTTGCAAGAAAATGTCTCATGAAAAAAAAACACCCAAACCAGCAGCTTGTGGAAATCTTTCTACTGCAAAGCAATGGCAAAGGTTCCCTGTAAGTTGGCCTTGGCTTGATTGCTTTCTGTCAGACAAGAAGGGCATAGCTTGTGCTTTCTGGGAGAACCCAGACTGATAGAGCTGTTTGCTGTTGGCTGTTACGCTTTTTCCATTCTCCAGCCTCAGCCTCTGACCAGTGAGGCTCTGCTGCTGCCAGACCTCAGGCTGAGGTGTTTCCTGGCTGCTCATCAGCACACGTTGTGTTGTCTCCTGAGCCAAGCAACAGCCCAGGAAGTTTCTCAGCTGCCACCTCTAAACCCAGCTCTGGCCAGGACTGGGCAGTGCTCTGCTGACCTACCCAACTGCTGGTGGCACTGCTGTGCACTGACCCACTGAACTCACTCACTTGCTCCAGCACAGGATATTCTGTGTTGATTTCCACCATGGCGGATCATGACTTTGCCCTGCAGCATTTGTTATGCTGGGTGCTCCCCAGGTGCTCTTTGATCCTATGTCCTCCTATCTCCATGTCCTCGTGTGCCAGTTGCAGCAGGAATGCAGGGAGTGAGGGGGGTCATACCAGCTGGAGGGCCCTGAGCTAAGCTCAGATGCCCAAAGGTCCTGATGGAGGAAATCTCAGTGTCTGGGGCTTCACATCCCCACAGCAATTCACTGCCTGCTTAAACCCATGCCCTTCCTTCCCAGCCTGTTCTCTCTTTTTGGAGTGGATTTGCTTTATGCTGCAGATCTTCAAAGAACCAATGAATTGTATTGATGTTGCTAATGTTCTCTGTAAATTCAGAGAAATTACCAGATGAATATTTGATGAGGCTAATTAAGGCTGATTATCTCCCCTTCCCTCCCCTCCTCTCCTCTTCCTTTTGCAGTGTGGATGAGCATTTGGGTCCCTAAAACATCCTGTCCCCAAAGGATGTCCCCTGGTCTTCTGGTAGTCATGAACTAGCCATGGCCCTTGTTGGAGCAGCTTTTCAACCAAACAAGTCAGCCTGAGAAGTTCCTGGAGTCACAACTTGCTGGAGGATGAGAGCATGGGGCAAGCGTCTGTGCCTCCTTCCTCTGTTCCTATTCCCATTCCACTTTTCTCCTGGAACCTGTTAAAAAGCCACAAATTTCTGTGCTTCTGGTTCTGCACTGGTGAGACTTAAGGTTGTTTCAGCTGCTGGCTGCTGCAGCAGGTGGGTCAGACTATTACTAGCACTTTTGGGGAATCCTGGAAGGATTTTCCCACCCTGTGGGAGCTGTGCTTGTACAGTAGAGCTGGAGGTTACTTATGACAATGTTGGCATTTAACACAGTCTGAACTTGGACAGCAGGAGAGGGAAGAGTGAAGGTGAGATGTGTCTGGGAAAGTGAGACTCATGTCCTGAAGCTGTAAAGCTCTTCCGCTCCAGCACATGGCAGCCCTGGAAGTGCCAAAAAACTTACAGTGAGAAAAGTACAGTAATGAGCTGTTTGATGGCTGATGAGGGAGGAGGAGAGCCTGCACGTGTGCATGACAGGATCTGGTTCCTCTGGCCTGGCTCTGCTGATGGAGATGGGGCAAGGAGATATGAGAAGAGGCATCTGGTGAGTTCCTGGCTCCTGCTGGAGGTGCTGGGAGAGCCTATTGCTGTGTAGCCTGCTGAAACCTGTCCCTTTGGGACCCTGATTGAGTGCAGTCACTATTACCCATCCTGACTTCAGTTTTCCTGCCCAGGAGCTTGTCAGTGAGCACCAAGCAGGGCTGTGGTGAAACTCTTGCACAGGAAGTGCAAGCATGCACATTCAAAATCCACCAGCTTGCAAAGAGTATATGAGAAATTTGAACCACTGATTTGAAAGCCCTGGACTGAGACCTTACACTAGAGTATCTGGAGCCAGAGCATAAGCATCCTACCACTTTTTCCTGATATTCCCAAGAACACAACAGGACTTCTTGAATAAGGATGTGCCCTTGCAGCCTCCCTGTTATTGTCCTTTCTCTGTGAAAACAATTTTCAGCTAAATTGCTGGCATTACAATGCAGAAACAGTTTTTACTGAGGATGTGAATCTTCTTCAGTCTCTGTCTACCACTGGTGGTTGTTTCCTCATCTCTCCCATTTGTGCCTGTGGCAGAAGGGAAAAAAATGGTATCTGCATCAGTGTCTTGCTTGTTGCTTGCCCAAGCAACAAGCTTGCTCAGTTGTTCAGGCAGAGAAAAGGAGATTGCAGCTTTTCTCTGAATTGCTCTGGGCCATGAGGCTTAGCCCCAAGATTTCTACTGCACAAGCCTTTGTGACTCAGGACACATCTACGGTGCTTTGTCCTCCTGGATACCATCCTACAGAACAGTCTTCAGTGTGATTCCCTAAGTTTTCCTAGAAATCACTGCCATGACATATATCCATACCCACTTTTGAGAGGGGTGTCAGGTTTGGCAGTTCCCTTGGCCATAATTTCAGGGTGATCCATGTTTCCCCTTCAGCCTTTATCAGTGCTCCTGGGACCAGTCACCTTACAGCCCTTGGGGGATTCCAGGAGATTTTCTGAGGCCTCAGTTCCAGTCAGAAAGGGCACTGGTCTTTCTTCTGGCTTTCCAGGCGAGTCCATGCTCTGCATATGTTCCTGTTTAGCTTTGCCTGAAGAGCAGGGCACTTTACAGTTAGGAACCATCCTTAGGAAAGCTGTGATAGACACAAGGGACACTTGCTGAGGATCCAGACCTGCCTTCTGTCCAAGGTTTGAGTTTCCATCCCCACCTTGCCCACCACACGTAGCTGTGATGACTGTTGATGAGTTTGAGCCTGTGTTAAATGCTCCAAGCCTGGTCCTCAGCAAAGGATAAGACAGATTCCAGCTGCCAACTTTCATGACAGATGGATGTCCCAGTGGCTTTGTGTGTCACTCTTGATATGCTCTGTGCACACTAGACATGGGCTTTGGTGATGTCCAGAGAAGGGGCCTCCAGTGTGTTTGGTCCCACAGAAAATCATGAAAATATGGGCCAGATGCTTTGTGAGAGTGTCAGCCCTACCCAACCCTGGGGAGGAGTGTCTGGGCAATCTGGGCATCCATCAGCTTAAACCCTCTGAAAAGTGGCTGTCTGCTGTGTAGGGAGGGACTTTATTTCCCTGCTCTGAGACAGAAAATCCTTCTCCTTCACCTTGTTCTGCCTGCCACAGCCTGGCACACATTAGGGATAACGAGTTAACAAGCCAGAGTAAGTGATAGGGCTTTGTTCTTGGCCTCTCTTTTTCCCAGTTCACCTTTAGAGACATGAAAGGTGAAAATAAAACAAGAGCAGCTCTGAGGGCACACCTTCATCCTCCCCCTTTTCTCAGCCTTTTTTAACCCTTCATTCATCTGCCTTTCCCTGTTCCTTGCTCTGTCCTGATCCGGCAGCCAGCGTGGAGAGCTGATGCCACAGACACAGATGCCCTTATCTCCAAGGGTATGGCTGGTGTTTTGGATTCAGAGGCAGCATTAGGATCGAGGTTCTGACTAATCTGCTCCGATAAGGTGTGTCACAGCAGGAGTTGCAGGGCAGAAGGTCCGACATCGCAGCTCCGGTGGCTGCTGCCCGATTTATATTTAACTCCCTCCCAGGTGCAGTCAAGGGGATGCTCCAGCCCTGCCAAAGGGGGTTTCTTCTTGACAGAAAGCAGCTCTGTCTGCCAGACTGCTCATCTCCCAGCCCCTGCCCAGCAGCTGTGCAGTTCCCTGCCTAGTGCCCCTCTCCACCAGGGAATGGTGGAAAAAGGGGCTGATGTGAGCTACACATTGTAAAACAGGACAGGTATACTGCAGTAAATCGAGTGACAGGCAGAAATAAGCACAAAAGAATTAGATGGATAGATAGGAATGAGGGATCAATAAACCGAAACTAAAGATAGCAAGAGAGATGCACTGAGGGCTGTTGACAGAGAAATAGATGTTGCAGCCAGAAAGATCCTCGAATAAGAGAAACATCAAATGAGAGAGATGAAGCTTAGAGAAGGGTCATTTTAAGTGCACTTCACTGCTGGGCCAGGATTAGCCCAGGCAATACATGTTTAATGCTTCCTTTTTCCTCTCCTTGTTTTGAACCCTCTATGTGGAGGGATGGGAGCAGCTCCACTAGCCCCAGTCACAACTACTGGGTTCAGACCTCCATGCTGGAGTCAGATCATTGCATGTTTTGAAATAATCCTTTGTCAGGCACCAGCTTAGCCAGCGAAAGGCTGCTTGGAGCCAGGCTGTGTAACTGCTGCTCTTGATCAAATCTATGTGTTCTATACCCATATTCCACATTTAAATCAAACTTAGCTGGAACTGAGACCAGGTTTTCTCTCTTTTTTTGCCTCTGCCAGATAGAAGGAGTAGCTGTTTTGGAAAAGGAAAAAGGTGGGAAGAAGGAGCATTGGGGTATCAAGGTACCGGGTGTCTTGGAGGACACAGCCTGACAGAGGGATATTAACGGGAGGGGATTTTGGGTAAGGATAACAGCTTCCAGGTGTTGATCCCTGGCAGGCTGACTTGTTGCATTAAGCCTGGACTTGGCTGGGCTGGTTTGTTTTTCACCAATCTAACGACCAGTGAGCTTGTTATGTAGTTCCTGAGGCATCCTGTAACACCTGTCCTTAAGGGATCCTGTGTCTCAGGTTCCCAGCACAGCTCTCTGCCTAAAAACTTTCTAAGTCTGAGAAATCCTTATACTCTGGAATTGCTTTGTTTCTTAAGGGCTGGTCTGAGAAAGCATAAGAGTTCAGCAGCTTCATAGCAGCTGTTAATTTCCTTTTGTTTTATTAATTAGGCAAGCTACTCCCCCTCTCCCTCCTTCTCTCTGGGTATTGGATTAAACCCTGCAAAACTACTGAAGGTGCCAGAAATCCACCCCTTTCTCTTTATGCCTTTATGGGAGGCAGAGTGGGCATCCCCCTCTGGGGGTTGGGCTGGGGGCATCTTCTCTGGCTCTGCAGGCTCCTTTCTCAGCCATCTTCTCCACAGCAGAAGACTCAGAGCCTCCAGCCCTGCAACCTACCTGCTGGACAAGTGACTGGCCATGGATGGGGACAAGTGACAGTGTGCCATGCTCTGCAGAGTTGGGATTCACTCCATCTCCCTGCAGCTGGCTGGGAGGGTGAGAAATACTCGTCACCATCACTGGTGCTGCTCCAAGAGCACCCGAGTCCCCTCTGACAAGGGATGGGGGAACAGGCTACCAAAATCCTCTGTCATGCCAAAGAAATGTTTGCAGAGATGCCTGGGGGAGATAAAGGAAGATGGCTGCATGTCCTTCAGTGCCATGGCTTGGAAAGTCTGGGGAAGCCTCCAGTTCTTGTTGTCCATTAGAGACTTGGCACATCCCAGAACAAGACAATGTCACACTATCACTGTCCATAGAGCCCTGCACCCCAGCTGGCATCTCTGCAAACCTGACAGGGCTGAAAAACAAAGAGGACATGGCGGGGGATTCACTTGCTCCAAACGCTGATCTGAAAACAGAGAGGGCCAGACAGGAGACCACAGCCTGAGGGGACTGATTTATCCCAGGATGGCTCAGATCCCACCTCCAGGAAGGTGCCTCTGTTCAGTGGTAAGAGCAGGGGACGGAATGAGCTGTGAGAGGGGGATGAGCCTGCGCTTCCTGGGAGCTGCCTCCCTCCCCAGCCACCTCCAGTTTTCCACAGCACAGCCCTTCCCGAGGGAAGTGTCCATGCTCAGATCGCTTTGTTCAACAGCCTCTCGGTGATCAGTGTGATGGAGCCATTTATCAGCCCCAATGCATATTTAATGCTGAAATGGTGAGCAGAGGTGGAGTGGTGTTTGCAGACAGGCGAGCTGGGGAGCTTTGCCATGGCCGTTAACGGTCCTGCATTAATTATGATAGAATAAATAATTCACAGGGCTAATAACAAAGGCTTGTTTTTAACAGCTATGGAAATCCCAGCTTGCTCCTGGAAGAGGGGGCTGAGAAAACAATGTCTCGCTCTGCTTCTGAATCAAGAGGACAGCAAAGCACAGGGGATGTGCTGAGGATGCTGTGGTGGCCAGTGACATCTGGGGGGGATCTGTACCTCTTGCTGGCCCATTCACAACCCAGGGACACAATGGCTCTTCCCAGCACCTGTCAGTGTGTATGGAAAACCTGGGGGGGTGAGGGGAGGCGACATCAGCTTCTCCTGTGGTACCAAGCATTTGTTTTCTGCTGCTCATATTGGGGAGCAGGATGGCAGTCAGCTTCTTTCCCAGTGCTCCCTGCAGACCCTGCTCAGGTCCTGCACTGAACATCTCTGCCTCTCAGAGGTGCTCCTTTGTAACCCTGCTCCTGCCCTCCCCTCCAGCCCCTTCTCCCACTCCGTGCTGCCAAAGATTGTCTAATTCTGCCTCTCCATTCAACCTTGTCAGGCAGGAAGTGTGTGGACCCTGAGCTCTGAAAGGGCATCAATCCCACATGTATCCTCCTCTGGGAGAGGCAGTTCCCACTCAGCTTCTGCCCAGCAGCTCTGAGGTTTGTCCCACCTGGATCTCCTCTCTCTTCCCTTCAGGCCCTTCATTCTTCCCTTCCTTCTTTCTCCCTGTAACTTGCTCTTTTACTTCCTCAAACATAAATATGGATGTTTTCTTGTGCTGTTATTGTCCTTCAGCTTAAATAGCTTTTCCCCCCCTCCCTGGTGTTTGGCCTCCAGACGTATTTATAGAGAAAAAAAATCACATCACTTTCAGTTTGCTTTATTGAGGCCGAGCAACCTCCGTTCTTCTACACTGCTTTTATACCATGTGTCCTTCATTCACCAGCTCACTCAGGTGCCCTTCTCTGCTCTTTGTAACCTTCCTGAATGTGGATAGCTGTCTGATGAGTGACTCTGGGCAAGTAATTTCACTTTTCCTGCCTTGGCTTCCCTACTTATAGAGAGGAGACAGTGACCCATCCTGTGGCATGGGGTGAGTTAGGTACTATAGGAGGTATAGGAGCTTTCTCCTTGCCAGCCTGGGTCCTTTAGGGGGCTCATTTCAATACCCTGTGAATTTAAATCTCAAACAAAGGAGATATGGGACATCAGTCTTGTCCCAGACCACTACAGGCAGCTCAGGATAGCTGAGTAATCCAAATGAGCATCCATAGCAGGCTGAATGGTGATAACTCACCCACACATCACCAAACATATCCTGACAGGATCCTAAGACTGAGGGGAAAAGTCATGACAAAAAATTTTTCCAGGGAAAACAACATCAACTGGGAAGATGTGTGATGCCACAGCCTTCAGCACTTGATGCTGAAGGGTTTCCTTGAGGATCTATCCAGCGCCCAAGAGACTGCTTGGAATAGAATTGTAACATCTCCCCCGGACTTACATTTCTCCCTTCTGGGGTCCCATCACACTCATAGTTTATCAAGGCTTTCCTGGACTCATAGACATAGATAATTTTCTTTCTTGGCCCTTGCCAGCGGGTGAGCCCTTGATGAGCAATGCAAACAGCTGTTCCTAACCCCATGCTCCTGAGCTGAAGCCCTGCATGCTGTGCTCCTCCTTCCCTCTCCCAGTGGGCTCCAAGCTGTCCTCTGCTGGGTGGTCTGCTCCTGCTGCCTCTTGGCCTTGGACCAGCATCCAGTGCCATCAGCATGAGGTCACAAATGAAAAAATTGCTATGGGTCACAAACCTGCACTCCAGGGGGCTCTGCTCATACTCCCCCTCCAGACTCATTCTTCCTATTCCAGAACTCACTTTTGGCTATTTTTGTGTTCTCCTACTCCCTGCACTAAGACCACAGAGATGAGAATAGTTTATTACCTTTGCCTTTCTATTTTAAGACAGTTACCACATTAATCTGGGAGGATAAACTCCCAAAGTATTTTAGCCCTTATTCTTTTGTGTCCATGCTGTTGATCGTCCTTTCTTCTACTCCGGCTTTGTAGCCCCATCAGCTGAGATGGCACAAGGAACAGAGTGCACCTATAAAAAGATAAATAAACAAGTATCTTTGGACTGTTCCCACCCAAGATAAGAGATGGTTCAGAGGAGTCCAGGACAGACTCAAGCACTGACTCTGTTGACACAAGAGAATGTGGCAGATTTCACCTAGAAAGTGGCTGTTTCAAGAGAGGAATGCAGCACAACTCAGAAGTGCTTATGCCTGGAGAGTGGCTGTTTACACAGGGGAATAGTGTGCTCACCTTGCTGTTAGAGCACAAAACAAATGTTTGCCCAGGTAAGTGCAGATCCCAAGCTCAGGTTTTGCACTGGGTGTGTAGATTTGGAGCATACACACAGGGAGGCACTGTCTGAGCGAGCGTTGCAGGTTAATTGTCCTTCTCTGGATGTCTGAAGGCCAATCAGCAGCTCTGAGAGCTGTTGCCGGTCTCTCCCATGGCACCTGCCATGCTGGTGTAGCAGAGTGAAGGACTGGGCTGCTTTCACAACCAAAGGAGGGCTTGGTAAGACAGGACTCAATCTCATTTCTCAAGAATTACAAGCCATAAAGTATACACTGGTGAAAAATTCCTTTTAACAGTTTTATTAGACAAATTCTCTTTCCCTCTTATTCTTGTTCAGTGAAGAAAGGCCCTGATGGATTTCCTCTCCACTCCATTTCAATCAAATGTATACATTTTCCCACCACCGAATTCCTACCGCATTTTCCCAAGTCTTTGGAGAAAGTTTTGGGACTGGCACCCGGGCTAAATCAAATGCACCTGTTGGAAGTGGCAGATCTGTCCTCTTTGTATTCAACAACGGTAACACAAAGCCACAGGTGCTCTGTTAGTTAGGGAAAATACATCCCCTTCTTTCCTACTGCTGGCACGTCATGGTGCTGATCCTGCACCTGCCATGGCAGAGAGCAGCTCAAGTGGCTGAGTGCTTCTCCCAGGGCACTGAGGGGAGGAAAAGAGGAGCAGACTGGATAGTAGGGTGATTTGTGACTTGGGATGGGCTGGCAGATGTGTGGGGTAAGGACAGGACCCACAGCAGTGGGGCTGTGTCCCAGGGAGGTGCTCTACTGCTGCTGAAAGGGCTCATATTGGGAGTGCTGTGACAGAGTGCACCCATTCCCCATTGCATTTGCAGCCATTGTTCAAATTTCAGAGCAAGCATTAGTTTTTAGAGATTAGATATTAGGAAAAAATTAGTTTACTGTGAGGAAGTGTTCAAGGCCAGGCTGAATGGGGCTTGAAGCAACCTGGTCTAAAGGAAGGTGTCCCTGCCCATGGGAGCAGGGTTGGAACAAGATGATCATTAAGGTCCTTTCCAACCCAAACCATTCTGTGATTCATTCTATGATTTTTGGCTGCTAGCGGGAGAGGAATCAGAATCAGCTCTTTGCTTTCATGGCAGATAACAGGAACAAAAGGTATAAAACAGCTTCATGAGAGCCAGGTGGTGTTGCAAGGCAGCTTGGCATCTCCTTGGCCCTAAATGTGGCAACAGCTGAGGACCTTTGGGAAGCAGCACCTTCCAGGCACTGAAAGTCCCACTCCACTCTGTCAGAAGCCTCTCTCCTTCATGGCAGTGCCTGGGAGGGATGTGGGTGTTTGCAGGCAGAGGGAGGAGCAGTGCAGAGCTGAGGGGTTCTGCCCAGCCAGCGAGGTCAGTGTGAGTGGGCTTTTGTTGGCACACACATCGTTTCCTGTGGGGATCAGCCGATTGCCAGATGGCTGTGAGAAGGGCTGCTGTTGTGGTTTCAGTGCCGGAGCTTGTGGGTTGGAGAGGAGGAGGCAAACCAAAATATTTATACCATAAAATGTGCACTTTTTTTGAGCTGAAGCTTGGGCAGCATCCCAGCCCCTCCATATGGACTTGTAGACATTGCTTACCTGATTTCTTCCTCTCTTGGGGAGAGCATGTTGCGGCTGCTTGGTTGCAGAGGGGGAGGCAGGCAGGCAGCTCCAGTGACATCCCTCTGCAGACACAGAGCCTGCAGTGGCTGTGCCTGCTCTTCCCCTGTACCCTTGTGCCCCAGTGTCCCTGGCAGGACCCTGGGACCTCCCTCCTTGCTGTTGGTGCTGGCCTGTGGGAAGTGGGCAGTGTCCCATCTCCCCAGGCTCAAGGAGAGGCTCCTGGGTTTGCTCTCTTGCTGGCTAAGTTCAATCTCCCCAAGTCCTTGCCACAAAAGTTCTACCCTTTGGGCATGTCTGCTGGTCCACGAGCTGTGCAAGGACCTGAGAGCTGTTGGGATGGAGGGGAGGACACGTGTGGGGCACAGGCACAGCAGTGTGTGTGTGCACCCCAGTGTGGGCTCTGCTCAGCAAGACCCATGCGATGCAGAGAGAGGTAAGTGTCTCAGATTGTGGGCAGAGGTTCTGTACACCTTGTGCTGGGTGAGGAAAGGACCTTCTCAGGATCTGACCCTCTTCAGCCCTGGGAAAGGTGCCGTGAGGCTGTGTCCTGTTTTCCATGGCTGGGAAACGGGGCACTGCAGCAGATGGGCTGGAAATGCAGTGCTGTTGATCAAAGCTGTGGGAGCAAGGATGTGTGGTCTGCTGGTTTGTGCCACTGGACAGGACCAGCATGGTGCCCTTCATATCTGAGACTTTTGGTGCATCCTGCATTTGGGCTGCAGCAGACTGGTGGCATTCTGCCCCTCCTTAGGCTTTGGGAAAGATGCTAAGCCTCTTTGCAGTGCCTCCTGTGTCATTTAACCTCCCTCCCTCTGTGGCTGGCTCAGAGCTGGCCCTCTCTGATGGCTCAGCCCCAACCAGCCCAGGAAGCTCAGGCAGGAGGCTGTCCCCTTCCCACGGAGCAGCAGCCAGCATGGGGAGGCTCATTTTGTGATTATGCTGTGGAACGGTGGTGTTAAATCTTCCAACCTGTTCACTGGAGATGGTCCCTCTCATCCTCTCTCTGACAAGATTTAAGATGGTCACGGATAACTGGCTTTCATTATCGCTGTGCTCATAAATCCTTCTGTTACCCTCTTTTGGGCGGGTTCCTGCCGTCACCCACACAGTGGCCACTCTCTGGCTCCAGCACTGGGGAACCTCCCCCTGCTCCCCTTGCTCTATGGTCCTTCCACATCCCTGCTGTCCCCCACTTCCATGTGCCATTAACTATTGTGCACTGAGTATCTCATCCCTCCCACCCATTTCTCCTGCAACAGGGTCAAACTCTCCAGGGCTGCCTGGGCAATTTTTGCTGTTGTTGCTCCTGCAGTTTTCCAGTGTTCTTCCACTCTTGCATCTGAGGTCCAATGCCAAAGAATTCCCTGGTCTCACAGCTCCCATCCTTCCGGGGCTGTTTAAGCAGGCAGGGTGTTATTCAGCCCTTCATCATGCCTTGAGGTTTTGAATGACATCTGTTACTTTCTTTTAATTCGCATCTAACTTTTGACATGTTTTTGGCTTTGGCTGCCCAGTGGTATTGATTAGATGTTTTATGGAGTGAGTGCTCTTTCTGTCTTTAGTTCTCATGCAAGACACATTTCTGTGGTACAGGTGCTATACAATTAAAAGAGAGAGAGAAAGAGAGAGAGAAAGAGAGAGAAAGAGAGGGGAGGGGAGGGGAGGCGAGGCGAGGCGAGGCGAGGCGAGGCTTCACACAAACCAGACCTTATATCCTGCTCCTCTAATTGCCTGTGAGCAAAAATAGCAAGTAAAAATAAAAATTCAAGGATTCTTATTTCATTTTTAAGAGCACTGCTTTTGCACACCTTTGTCCCTAAATACAGGCTGATAAAGGTTTCTTTTGGGTATATAAAGGACCATAATGGTTTCATCATCCCTTGAGAGCATGGTAACCCCAGTCCATTCTTTCTCTAGGAAGGGAGTAGTATGGATTAGTGACGGGAGTTTTACTGCCACAGGGACTGACTGTGCAAAGAATATTACAGATTTGTGCAGGGGAAGACTCTGATTTCAGTTTCTAGACCTTGGGATTTAAAGGTAGCAGTAAAACCCCTGCAGCCCTTCCAACAGCCAGCTTTGGCAAAGCAGCTCTGATCTTTCGGATGGTGCATCTCAGCTACTGCTTGGCTTTGTGAGCAGGATGGGAGAGTGCATGGGGGGTGGCCTTTCCTCTCAGGACACTCTGCAGGGCATGCAGGGTGGTGGGACCTCTTACCTCTGATACATATGTGGAGCTTGTCCCCAACAGACCACGTAGTCACGAGTTTGCAGCCAGTTTTAATGGCTAGCTCTGGTGATGGGCAGGGCTGCCTGGGCGTGGGCTCATAGCTGAACCTGTGGGTGCTCCTCCATCCAAGGATCTGCCAGATTTAAAGGAGGGGGTGGAGGAGACACTGAAGGGGTTAAATTGCAAGACAGCACAGTAGGAAAAGGCAGCAAATACCCACAGCTTCCTGATGGCAGGCAGGGGTCGACTGGCACTGGCTGATAGCTGCAGACCATAGCGGCACCCCAGAGCCCAGGGATCACTGGGGGAGGAGCTGAGGTGAAACAGCCACAAATTGCAAAGAGAGAGCAGTGGGGGATATGCAGAGAGCTATGGCCAATACTTTGGCATACTGCCCTGGGAGCAAGACCAGCCCTGGCAGAAAATGTGGGGCCACTGATGCCCGAAATGCAGCTGAGGATGGGAGCCAGTGAAGGGAATCGCTGCTGAGCATCAGACTCAGTGTATCCAGCTGAGGAAATCCCAGGAGCTGTAGTGGGGCAGACCCATCTTCCTGGCCTCGATGGGAAACACAGAGTCTCATCCACTTGGCTCACAGCCACTCCTGCCAAAATATTTGCATTTGGGGGCTGGTGACCTGCAAGCCAGTTTCAGGTTGGCCTGAAGAGCTCTCTGTAATTTGTAGCCAAACAGCCACAGGAGATGGGTCTGGGCTTGTTCACCATCTGTCTGAGCTAGTGGCAGGGCTGTGATGCCAGCGCCAAGGGGAGCTGAGCTTTGTACCTGCACTGGGGCAGCCGGGGCTGCGTCCCTGGGTGTGGTGGCCCAGCCCAGTCAGCTGTGCCAGACCACGAGGCAGCAGGGAGACCCTATCCCATCACCTGCAGCACAGGCAGAGGCAACACCATCTGGCACTGCTGCTCTCCCTGACCATTGCCAGCTGAGCAGGGGGTTGGTTGGGATGCCAGGCTGAAAACAGAGAGGAGTCCTGCACTCTGTGGGTGCCAGTTTGGAAGAAAAGCACTGATCCTGGGCCAGTTTTCCAGTCCATTTGGTTTCTCTGTGGCTTGATGGGGACACTAAATGGCAGTCATCACGTGCCAAGCTTGGACATCTCATCCCTGTTTGGAGAGGCCAGTGATGAGCAGTTCTCAGGCATGGACACAGTGATAACCATTAGCGAAGCTGACTGTAGTTGTAGAGAGGAGCCTACCAGCAGTGAAAACCAGTGTTCCCTGCAGGAATTCACAGTGCCTCCTCAGCCTTGGCCTGGGTTATTTGAGCTTGTGACAGAGGATTTGATTTATGGACTGCAGCAGTTGGGTGAGAAAAGGCTTCTGCAGACAGACTTTGCCTTGCTGAGCCCCAGGTGGGCCATCACCTTTGGCTGCACATCCCCAGGGTAATGGTGAGTATCACAGGGACAGCAGAGCAAGGACTGCAAATCTCTGGTATGCCCCAATCCAGCCCCAGGATCTCTCTGCTCCCAGCAAATAAACAGGGTATGGTTTTCCCCCTACACTTACCTATTCATTGATTAGATTTCAAATAAGATCACTGCAGGTCTTAAGCAGTTTCCTAAGTTAATCTCACAAACAAAATCGTCAGAGAAAGCCTTGTTTCTGCAAGGCTGTGCCTTATGTTTGTTACAAGGTGAGCGGCAGCAGCTGTCACTGAATAATCATTCTCATTAACTCATCTTTGTACCTTTCTTTTGCCTGATGAAACCTCTCTCCAAAATGCAGCCTTGAGGGCTGCTCAAAAGCAAAACAGACAAACAAGGAGAGACAGAACCAGGGAGGCTTGAAACTCATCCACCTCCTCACCCCATAGAGACAATTTAGAGGGAGAACATGCCTTAGTTCCTGGTCCTTGCTGGGTCCATAAGGACAGACTGTGCCATTAGGGTTCCTGGGGTATGGCTTAGGTCCCCATCCCTGGTTTTTCCCATCCCTTCGTCCTTCCACCTGCCCCAATGACTCCAGCAGGGAGTCAACACTGCCCCCCTGCTGGCCTGCTTCCAGTGCCTTGTGAAAACCTGTTCATGTCACCTGGAGCTCCTTTTTAAAGAAAACTCTTGTAAATCAATTAATTTTCAAGATATGCTGTTTTGAGATATTTCTTTTGAAATCCCAGAACCCAAAGCCACTGGAAGGGCACTCTTAGACTCTGGTCCCAGCTCTGGGTCAGCAGGTTGGTGTTGCAGTCCTGTCTCTGATACTGGTTGTCAGTGGCATAAATGATGTGGGATCCCAAGGCCCTCTCACTCCTTCTGCAGACTACAGAGACCAGTTCCATGGCCATATTTAGAGATGCCACCAAGTGAATAACCATGAGAAAATGACTTTAAGTCAAGCGTTTAAAGTTCAAATCTCAAAGTTAGTTCCTGAATCAGGTCTTAGTATACTCAATGTGGCTGGCATCTGGAGCTCTCACAAACTGGCTGGAATCTCTCCCTGTGTCTGCACAACAGCCCTTCTTTGCCTCCTGCCACCTCCAAACCCTGCATTGAGCTTCTCCAGTTCCAGCATTCAAAGAAAGGAATTGCATGTGGTCTGCTTCTATCTCTGCCTGCAAACAGAGAAATGCTCAAAGAAGTAGAGGGAAGGAAGGAGTAGTCCTTCCTCTGAGGAAGGCTCCAGGGTCCATGAGCAGAAGGTAACAGAGAGGCATCAGGGTGGGCAGGGAAGGTGAGGTACTGCATGTTTCTGGCTGTGATCCAATGATGCAACACTCGAGGCTGAAGGAGATACGGCCATATGAGAGTGATGGAGTGAGCAAAGGGACATGGGTGTTAGAGGGATCCCCATGAGGTCTGTGGGGATGGTGCTGTGCCAGAAGTTGTGAGCTGTTGCTTGCTGTGCCCCTCTGCCAGTGCTCAGCCTTTCAGAGGAGCAGGATCCCTGGGGCCCATCAAGAGATGAAGAGCTCTCTGCCTCCTCCTGCTCTTCCTGCAGCATATCTTTGGGACACTGACCAATTCTGACTTTTATTTGACCAATGGCCTCCTGCTGACAAGGAGCATATGGCCAGGGAGGGAGCACAGGGAGAAGCCATAGATTATTCTTAATTGACTAGAACAGACGAGTCTGACCTTCAGAGAACAAAGCCATGAATCTTCACACAATGGGGTGAATGCCATGTGGATTTACTGTCCACTGGCTTTAAAGCTCCACCAATCCTCTTCTGCTCATGCAAGAGAAGAAGAAGGGCCAGGAGGATCTGCTGGGCAAAGCCCTGATTTACAGGTTTCTCCCAGCCACGAGTTGTGCATACATGACCTTTCAGGCATATTTTCTCTTGCAAGCTGTTCACAGCTAGTGGACAAAAGGGAGAGCGGACAATAGACAAGGAACAGCAATAGATGGAGGGACACAGCCTTCACCAGTGTTTTCTATCATCTTCTCTAGAAAAAAGAAATCTTCTCTGTAAGACCAGAGTTAAAGAGTTAACTCTTGTTAAAGAGTTCTGGAGGAACCTGTTTTTTCCTGTTGTTGTTTGTGCTTTTATGATTCAGCTTCAGTGAAACTAACACACCTTCCAAACAGGCATGAGAAGTTGAACAGGAAGATCTGTGAAGCCTTGAGTTGCTGAGGGGAAAGTACCCTACAAACCTTACTCCATCGCTGACACAGCAGGACCAGTTGAGCTGGAGGTAAGTGCCACCTTCAGAGTGACCTGAAGGATCCCAAATCTCTTTCTGTCTTTGAAACAGGGTACTGTGCTCATGCCAGGACAGAGGGAGATGGCACAACATCTGCCATCCCCTCTGCTCAATCAAACCTCACCCTCTATGTGGCTGGGAGTGGTGGGTAAAGCTGCCTGTCACTGTGGTTCCAGGGCTCGAGCTGGATGAAGAGGGACAAGAAGTCAAATGTGATGGTAGGGTCTTTCTACATGGTTTTCACATCTGCAGTGCCAGGAGTCACTGATTTGGGAGGATTCCTACCAGATGCTTGGTCACTCTGAATCAGCAAGGCTGTGTTGATGTGTACCAACTGCAGCCTGACCCTTCCTTCAGATTCTTGATTGCGCTCAGTACCAGCTAAGAACCAGACAGGAAGACACAAGTGAAAAGGAGAAGCAAAAAGCAGCAAACAAAAAAGCTTTCTAACGAAAGAGAGCAGCTCTGTGAATATCAGCCAGTGTCTTTATGGGCAAAGCCAGAAGCACAGCCAGGGTTTATTTGATTAGCTCAGCATTTCCAGGGAAGAGCCAGGGTGTTTGTACCTCTTAGGACCTGAGAAAGTCATGCCTGGGACCTGGGCATCTCACAGGGATGAAAGGGTCAGAACAGTGAGTGAAAAGGGGGGACAGTGTGTTGACAAGGGACAAACCAGGATCTTGGCTGCAGTTTGAGCATGATAGCCTCTCCGGGAGCTGTGTGTACATGTGACTTCCTCACTCCTCTACTGCTGTGTCTTGATGTTCATCTCTCCTCTCTGCTGTTCCTTGGGGCAGGATCAGACTCCATGGAATAAGAAAGAGAACCTCTGGCTGCGCTGCTTGGTGTCAGTGCCCTGACAAAATGCATCTCCTGAGGAGGGAAGGCAAAGTTTTCAGAGCACTACTGGCTTTGCTAGCAGGCAGGACAAGTTTCTGCCTGGCAGCTCCATCATTTGCCATTTGCAGAGGACTGAGGAGGGAGAGAAGATGGGGAGTGACAGGTCGACCCTCTGGGTGGTGAGTATCTGCACAGAGAGGGCACCAGGAGAGAGCCAAGGAAACCTTGGGGCTATCTCCAATGGTGGAGAGTCTTCTTATGGCAGGAGGTCCCCTCCCACCTCTCTCTCAGCCCAACCTTGGGCTGCTCCACAAGTTGCCTCAAGACACATGTGTAAAGGTTAGGGGGTGATTTTAATGGCCACTGAAGCTGTGTTTCAGCTGATGTGCCCTGATGTCCCCTGTGGATTGCCTGCTCACTCCTACATTCCCAATGAGCCTTTTTCCACAGTGGTGCCCAAAGCTACCCCATCTGCAAGCTGCACAGCCTTTTTCCCTCATCTTTGCTACAGCAGGCTCATTGCTGGGCTGCCTTTCTGCCCTTGCAAGTCCCTTCTTGAGCAGATCCTCCTCCCTTGCTCAGTATCCATCACAGACTTTCCCATCCTGATCTGGGCTGATGTAATTCCACAGCCACTGATACCCCAACACTCTTCCTCCCTGAGCAAAGGGGCTCATCCTAGTGATAGGTGTCTCTGAAGCACTTCATCATGTGAGCAGAGGAATGTCAGAGTGTCATTCCCCTCAGCGGGGCAAGGTTGGCTTTGAGCATGACTGATTTGACTGCTCAATCCCACTGAGTGTGGACAGGCTCAGGCTGTGCATCAAAGAAGCTAATTAAAAGCAAGAGCCTTTGATGCAGGGTGGTGGGACAGAGCGAGGTGGGGCAGACCGTGACTCCCACTGGCACTGGGGATCAGCACACTCCAAGGGACTGCTCCCTGCAAGGCTGCCTGCCTTGTACCAGAGGGGTGCTTTGGAGAAGCATGGCTGGCAAGGGATGGGCCAGGGGCAGCAAAGCTGCACAGTGCCTTGGGATAACACATGTATCTCTGCACTGCCCTTGTTGATGGAATGAAAAGATGCTTTTTGCACACTGTTGTGCTTATTTGCGTTTTCACTGTCTCCTCTCTAGAAAAACCCCAAACTCTACTGTGAACCTGGTACAGCTGGACTAAAAGGATTCATCTAACAGCTGCTGTCTTGTGGCTTCTTCACAGGGATCAGATTGGTACCATCAAGAGATGAGCACGGGAAATATCCCCTCCTACAGCAGGAGTATCTACACATGGGGATCTGGAAAATTACTCCTCTGCACAGACTGTATGGCCTGGATCACCCTCACGTGCAAGGGGAGCTCTGGTGACTGACTTGTCCAGAGTCACCTCTGTGTGGGCACCTGATGTTAGTGGAGAGGAGTCTCTCCCCCTGTGTTTGGTGTGCAGTGGAAGAGCAGCTTCTGTGCAGATGTGGGCATGGAGTCCAAACCCACAGCTGCCACTGCTGTGGTTGTGTACTTTGAAAACCTGTTCTGTGGTCACAGATGTGCTGACCAGATCTCAGGGTGCTAAACAAGTGGGAGAGGTCTTGGGGAGGCAACCAAACACCCTGAACTTGTAAAGCAGACAGAACAGTAGGATCTTTGGAGCCACACATCAGGCTTTCATTGCTGCAGCCTTAGCTGGGTTGCCAGTGCAGTGGGCTTGGTCTGAGGTGTCTGGGGAAGCTGCCTTAGGATGAAACTCTCCTTCCCTAGCTATGTTTTGATTTACACAGATCCAGCTTCTGCAAAACTATGTGTTCTGCACCAAGAAAGAGCACTAAGGACATTTTCCTTGGTCATAAATAGAAAGAGACAAAGCCAGCAGGGTTCAATCTCTTGCACTACCTTAGGGTGGAGTAAAAGGGAAGAAAAGTGTGGCTGTTACAGCATTACCCAGAATTTTCCTGGCTGGATGACATGGTCCTTGCATTATGAAACATCTGGTATAACAGCTGGCAGAGGACAGTGACCACAGAAGGCAAATTATCTGCCAGTGCAGAGATCAGAGAAAGTGATTTTGGAGAAAGGTGAGTGAAAAGATCAATCCTTCCAGGGATGAAACCTGGATCTTGGGCTTCTGGCTCCATATGGATATAGGCACCTGAATAGCTGGGACTGCCTGTATGGGTACCTTTCTATCATACTTTTGTAATCTTTTTGTTCTGATCCTCCTGGTGTTCAGAGGGACTGCTGGCCCCAGACAGGCAGGGCTGCAGAGGCTTCTGGCATCTGGACTCAGACTCAGGCACTAACTGGATCTTTTCTCCTCCTGTCACATCTCTCTTAGGTCCTGCTTATGCTGCCAGGCTCAGCTCTGCTTTTGCAAACTGATTGAATGCTACTGTACCTGGTGTTCTTGCAAAGCACGGCTCTGGAGAAAAAAGAAAAGCACCTGCAAATCACCTCAGTGGTGTTGGATTCCCAAGATGGGCAGCTCCAAGGACTGCAGCCGAGGTGGGAGCAGGCTTGGACCCATCTGATGAAGCTGCTCTGCATCAGACAGGTAAAGAGCAGCTCAGTGGTGTTGGCTTTTTACGTGTGTCTTGGGGATCTGACACCACCCACACATGCTCAGCTACAGCCTGCAAGTGGGACGAGCAAAAGACAACTTCTCCAAAGGCACTGGAGCAGTGGTGGGAGCATCATGAGGATGGATGGGAACCAGGAGTGGCAGGTGCTGATAGCTCTCCCAGGGAGTGGAGTGCTGGGATCCTTCTGAGAAACCTGAACCCTGCTGCTCTGTTTGGACATCATTCCAGATCTTGCCGATGCTCAGATCCTGGGCTTAATCTTCCTTGTCAGCATGCTTTTGAAATCCAGCTCCGTGTCACCAGGCCCCCTTTTCCATCATCCCTGCTGTGTGGCACATTGAATTGTGCACAGAGGATGATCACAAGCCCCTTAATGAGAGGGGAGAGTGTCATCCTAAAAAGGCATGTGCAAGAAAAACAAGTCTTGGATCCTTCTGCAAATTATTCCCCTTCCATTAGTTTCAACAGGGGCAGGTGCTTCTGTATTTTTTTCCCTGGTTTATACAAACTTATTATAAATATGAATTAAATTGGAGACTTAGGAGTTCAATCCTTCAAGCGGTTGTTATTTTAGTTCTTCCACTTGGGATTTCTGGAAGAATGCAGTACTTAACACACATCTAAATTACAGCAAAATGCAGGAAACGTCATAATCTTTTCTACCTCTATTTCATTAACCTTTTTGCTCTCTGAAGGACTGGCAACCTCATAAGAGAACAGATTTTCCCAGTGCAGGGTACTGTTGTCATGCCTGTCAGGAAGTCCCACCAAAATTCAGAGACTGACTGCCTCTACTTTTCTTGTCCTAAATATTAATATTACTGTTGCTATTATTATTGTCATTATTATTATTATTGGGCCTGGCCACCTTTTCATTAATTTCTTCCATTTTAATTGATGCTTTCCACTGAAGACAACCAACCACAGTTGCTGTGCCCTGATGAATTTGGGAGGATCAAGCTTCATAGCAGAGTTAAAAGGGAAATACTGATAAACCAAGCTATTCTGGGAGCAGCAGGATGTGTGCAGCCCACTGACTCCCACACCTCTCATGCCATGGGGCTTCTCCAGACTCTGCAAGGAGTTTATGCCCAAGCTCTGAGATTGCTCTGAGGTTGCTCTGAGGTGAGAAAGTGCAACGTTTGGTCTCCCCTGCTTCTGCCCACTGCTCTGTGTTCATCACACATGTGGGATGGCTCTGCTGCCACCTCTCCCAGGGGTTCACCCACACACAGCTTGGCTTGTACTCTCTGAGAGAGAGAGGAAAAGATGGAGGAACAGAGGGAGGTGAGAGGAGGGGATGGTGAGAAGTTTTCCCATTTGGAAAATTCTTTCAAAGCTAAAAAATGGAAAACTAAAATCCCTGCACTGGGAAACCCCTTGGAGGATATCAGAGAATGAGGCTGAGTGGTTTCTTGGATCCTTTGGAATTTAACACAGATTTGTCATCTAGCTGTCAAACCTACTAGAAATGTCTCACTCTCTATTAATAGTTTCATAGATTTTAGACATTTTCCAGCTCAAAAGACTATTCTGTTCATTTCTTCTTGCATAAAGTGGGCTATTCCTGTATTAAGCCCATCCAGTCTGGCCAAACAGCTTATCTTTCCCAAGGATCTCCACTGAGATTTAACACTTCCAGGCACAGAGAATCCATCATGTACTTGGTGAATTCTTGCAGAGACTAATTGCTCTCACAATTAACTGTGCCTTTCTGAACATATCAAGCCTCCCAGCCTCCGCCTTTGATCCTGCAGGCAGGGATTCAGGCAGGTTAAAGAGCTCTTAATCACGAGGTTACTCATCTAGGGACTTGCTCATTTCAGCAGCTTTTAGCCTGTGGTCTGTGGACCCCTGAGACTTTTCTCAAAGGGTTGCAACAAGGAACCTGGGCACAGCTGGCAAGTCAGAAAGCTTCAATCAATTGTACACGGGTCACCACCAAAAAACAGCAGAGGTCCTCTAAAGGGAAAGAGCAGAAAGTGTTGATTTGTGGGTCTTTGGAGAGTTAGAAATGGGATGCAGTTGTTGCAGTGTCTGCACCCACGTGTGGGAGGAGTGGAGAGCTGCTGGTGGAGGTGACACAGTGCTGGAGCACTCCTCCTTGCTGTTTTCCAGAGAAGTGGATGCAGAGCCTTGTGCCAAAGCCCATAATTAAGAGCTAATAAAACCTTCCCCTCGTTGCCACAGCTTCTCCATGGGGCTTGTTATAGCTGCATCCCAAGAAGTGTTATTGGGACTGGGACGTTTTTATGAGGTGCTGCTTTCACACTCCAGTGCTTGGAAAGCCCAAGCTGCCTTAATTAAAAGACCCGGAGGGACACAGCTACAGCTCCCAGGCTAACCAGAGATACCTCTGCAGCACCCGTGGCCTGGCTACCAAAGTAAGATGAATGCTGGCCCAGGACCTCTGTGTGCCCAGCTCTGCCCTGAGGGGCCCAAGGACAGGGCTGGTACTTGCAGAGGGGAAGAAGAACACATTTGTAGTGAAGGATTATTTTTCAGTCCTCTTCTTCTCAAAGTCCCTGGAGTGTTGTGCTGGTTCTCCCTGGAGATAATCTGTCATGAGACAAATCTCTCCCTTGCACTGGCCTGTACTGCACAGCAATTGTCCTTGGAGACTAAGTAGTTTGGATGTATGACTCCATCAAAAGTGAGACCCAACAGGAAATGAATGCAGCATGGGCTGGAGTGGAACTGCTCAGCCTTTTGAGTTGATGTAGCAGCTATATTTTCTCCAAATTAAAATATATTCCACTATCTGCCATACCTCTATCTATTCTACCAGTGGAATGCTCTGATTCATAAAAATCTGGGCATGGTGTGTACTTAATACATGTTAACTAAATATGTTAATTTAGTTAAATTTCTTGAGACGAGCAGCCCAGATAGACATGTTCAATGAACAGCTGATGACAGAAAATTTCTGATGACAGAAAATCTGTATTTTTCAAAAAGAGTAGCAAACCTAATCTGTCATTTCTGATGGAGAACTTCATGAATTGCATTATCTCCAAATGCTCTTTAATTATTAACCCTAATTACTGGAGCTAGTTACATGCAGATTTGCTTTTGCAACTGGGAGAGCAGGAAATCCAGATGTTTAAATAAGTATATAGGTCTGCCAGTTTTGTTGGCCTTTTTCTCCCCACTGAAAGTTGTGTGATCTGAAAGGTAGAATGGCGAAGAGCCCTCACATATGTGATGTGCTCTGGTTTCTAACTACTAAGCTGCAGAGCTTGAATTCAGTAATGAAGCATCTTCTTTTAGTTTATTAAGAGCAGGTTAGAGGTGATGTGATAATGGTCTGGAAGTTCCTACATCCAGGAGCAGCTTCTGAGAGGCTCTTTAATCTCTCAGAAAAGAGCATTGTGAGACTGAGGAGTCAGCCAGGAAAAAGGTTAGAGGTATGGCATGCAATATGAGTTTAATTATCCAGAGGAACAGTTCCCCAAGGGTGATGTGTGCTGCTTTCAACCAGACTTATTTTGGAAAAGTGACGCAGAACTACCATTGGGATCCTGCAGGGAGCCCCAGGAAGCAACTCCCTTTGCTTGCCCCCAGTGAGCCATCAGGGCAGAGCAGTGCATTTATCTGGGAGCTCATCTCAACTCCCAGGCTTCCAGATGGGACTGGCACTTTGTATATTTATCCCAGGGTTTTGGACAATGGTTTTATTTTCGGCTCACCGGTTGATGTGTTCCTGGGAATTTATGATAGCCTGGGAAGAGCTGGTGAGTCAGGAGGCAGGCAGTCATTAATTCCCAGTAAGGCCTCAGACTGAGTTCATTACTATTATCAGAAGATGAAATGATGTGAAAAGTAGATTTATTTATTTTTCTGAGGCTGATGCAGTTTGCTTTTGGAGGACACTGTGCTCTGGGGAGAAGCAGCGCCAGTGCATTGGCAAGTGAGGAGCCTGAATCCTCTTGCAGCAGTTTGCTCAACGCAGAAATGTTTGCTGTGTGTTTGAAACAAGAGGTTATATCAAGGTCACTCCACTGAGATTCAGCTTTGCAATCTCTGTGAAAGGAGAGCTCTTGTTCTCTCTGTCCTCGGAGACCTTTTTTAACGCCCCTCCACACTTAAAGGGCAGGTCTTGCAAGCTCTTGCAGGAAGAATAAAAGGTTTCCAGAATGGGCACTCTTTACAGAGTGTTCTGCTGTAAAGGACTGCTCTCAATCAGAAACCATACCTGTTGCAGAAACTACCTCTGTCTTTCTCACACCCTTCTCCCTCTGGGTCCAGCCCTTGCCTCTGCTTCTCTGCCAAGAGAGCAGTTTGGTGGTTGCAGGGTCATTTCAGATCTGTTCTTCCTACACCAGACCCTCAGAGGGGCTGAGGAGGAAATGGAGAACTACCCATTTGAAAAGCATTTAGCAGCTTACATTAAAATCTGACATTTGCCATAAAACTTATTCAGGAGCTGTCCTCACTGAATGCTTCCCTTCCCTTTTTTAACATTGCATGGATGGTGAGACGAGCATCATGTCCCATTGCCCTCCCAACCTGTGCAGGACTGGCAACACCATTCAATTCCTGTTCCATGTGCTGTCACAATGGGCTCAAGAGGTCAATCTTGGGTTGAATATCATTCCATTCCAGCAACTTAATGCAGGGAGAGTGTGTCATGGTCACCCTTCTGTTCACAGTTAGTGCTCTGTTGATGCCAGGGAAGCAGCCCAGGACGGACTGAGCCCTGGAGAGCAGTGGTGATGTTCTTACAGTGATGGGGGACCTGGATTAATTCAAACACTGCCAGCACTGAAGGAGACACAAAAGAACCCATCCAGGCTGGAGGCTGAGCAAACAGAGACACTGATTGCTGGAAAGTTTTATGAGTATAATAAACAACATCATAATAAATGGCCATGAATATTTCATGGCGGGTGTAGTGCTGATATGATGTACCATAGAGGAGTGATGGGGGTTTTCAACATTCAGATGCAAATGGGAAATGTGTTCTATATTTTGCAGGTTTCTCCCCAGACGCGCTATGTTTTCTAAAAATCAGATTGTCTGGGAGCATTCGATATGCGAAACAACTTCAGGGCTCTGTTTAGAGCCAAAGAAAAGCACAGGCAGTATCAGAGGATTGTTGGTGCTAAAGATGAAAAAATCCCATGCAGATCAAGCAGCCCATTTCCCTAAACACTGGGGGAAGCAAGGTAGGAGTTACCGAAGGGAAATCATGCACTGTGCTCTCCTTGGAGCTGGGAGCTGAGCTCCCTTCCCGATAACAGCAGCCCCTCTGCCCTAAGGACAGTACAGGCATGGGTACCTGGGAGAGGAGGTCAAAGTTAGGGGCCAAGTCCTTCTTTCTCACTTACTGCCTGGGGACAGATGTTTGAGTAGTGTGTGGGGCAGCCAGCAAAAGAATCTCCTTTCTGTCAGAGACCAGAGTTTTTGAGTTTCACCGAAACTTGCATGAGGTTTTCTTTGGTGGAGCCCTTTGTTCAAAGACATCAGCTGTCAGAATACTTGATACTTTCATCTGAACAGGTTCCTCTGAAGAGACACTTTGTCCCTCTCCTCCTTGCCATGCCAAGGGTGCTGGGAAAGACCCGCTGTGTCCCATGAGCTGCACATGCGGGAGTTGGTTCTGCACATTTTCATACAGTCAGAGGAAACTGGATTTCTTAGGATTTGTTTCCTGCTCTCTACTGCCATATGCTTCTGCATGAGCACAGTTCAGGGCACAAGTTTGCTAAAATACAGTTCCTTGTTAGGGGCACATCTGTATGATTGCACACAGGAACACACACAGATGAGCTCAGACAAGTGCTTACAGCTGCCAAGGCCAAGTACCAGCCTGTGCCCCATTAACACAGCCATGGGAGGACTGAGAGCCCCCTGTTTTCTTCCTACAGCTCTCTGTAGCCTTTGCTAATACACACTGAAAAACACTGGCCCGCTGCTCTTCACAAACACCTTTCACGTAGTCATCATGTCTCCCTCTCTTTTAATTAATTCCATTGAGTCCCTAGACATCTATCAAAATGCAATACACATTGCATATTCACAAGCTGGGATGTTGGAGGGACAGTTTCTAACAAGCCACCTGCTTGCTGTCCTGCTTGGCACAGGTGGCAAAGCCAGGGTTTGAAAGGAGAGAGGGGACGAGAGGAAAGCAGCCTTTGCAGATCCCGGCAGGGCAGAGGAACAGGTTTGGAGCCCAAGGACACAGACTGCAGGCATGGGCTCTGCTTAGTCAGCCATGGGGGAAACTTGGCTGTTTTCCCCCACTGCTGCTCCTCTCTCTGCATCTGTTTTCCCATTTCTAAGGCAGGGTGAGTAGCACACCCATTCCCTGAGTGAAGCACTGTGAGGAGAACCTGAAAATATGCCCCTTGAAACAGTAAGATCCAAAAGATTACCAGATACTGCAACATCCAAAGCCACTTTGCCACCCAGCATGAGTTGGGAAGCATCTCTCCTACCTCTTCTGTCTGTGGGGAGCCTCTCATTCTTCTGTGGATATCAGTGCAGATACCCCACCAGGGACTATTTCTCCTCTGCTTTGCAAGCTGTTAGTGAACACTGTTTTCTTTGGATTTCTCACTTAGTTCCTCCTCCTGGTGCACTGAACTGGTGGCACCTGTGATGCTTACCCTGGATGATTGTTCCCAGCATGGTTGCTCTATGTTTTTGCTGTATTGGTGGACTTGGATGAACCCAGAACCTTGTTACTTATAGTCTTTTCAAGGGCTTGTTCCAGCTTCCTAACCCCTGCAACCAAGACCACTCCCAACCACCCTGGTCAGGACGAAGCTTCCACGAACAGATGTAGAAGCTGCTCATGAGAACTTCTGCAGAGCCGTGGTTTCACCAATGCATTGATGAATAAACAGGTCACAGCCCTTTGCAGAGCAAGCCTTTGCTGATGTGTTTGGCCAGCTGGCATCTCAGTGGAGCTGGGCCCATCAAATGGAAAGTACCTTTTCATAAAAAGGAAAAAAAAATGGAAAAAAGGGGAAAAAATAGGAAAAAATACACTTGCTTTTAAAGTCTGCACCTGAGTGATGCTGTGAGCTAGTTTTTCCCAAAATAGGTGTTGTCAGTTGATGAAAACTCTTCCACTAGGATGTTTTGCTCACTTACCGGATCAGAAGTATTTCTTCTTGGAGAGTGCTGATTAGATTGTGACTTGATCAGCCAAAATGGGGCTGATTCGAATGTGCTTTACTACGAAGCAGTCATTACATTTCTCTTTAGGATTCAAACAAACATTTCCTCCATATTTCAGCTGTGCTGAACTGTCTTTGCAAGGACCCCTCCAGGCATTTGCTTAGGAACTGGTGAAATTACCCTGCCTAATGGCCTCCAGAAGTTGAGTTACCCAAGCGTAAACTGTGCCACGGAGATCCCAGGAGCTGTGTGAAGCAAATGGCACATTGGTTTCTATGCCAGTCTCAAGGTAGCAGCTGAAGCATAAACTGGGGATGGAAAAGGACTTAATGTGCTCACAACTCTCTGTTGTTTTGTTTTGGGCTCTTTCTGTCTGTTAATTTGTCACTGCCACTCCAGGAAAATGTGTGGATGAGAGAAAACAGCATCTGCCCACTTGTTGCATCTGCTCTGCTGACACTTTCGGTCAGGAGGGCTGGGGCTGCCATCAACAAGTCCCATCCTGAGTGACCAAGGCCAGTGCTTGTGGACCAGCAATGTGTGCAAGTGTGGAAAATCCTCCTGCCAGCTCTTTGAGTGCAGCACCCTGCAGCAGAAGAGCCTCAGGCTTCTTTCTTGCTACAGACAGGAGGGAATGCGTGTTGCAGCCAGGAAGGATGAATCCCAGTTACCTGCTCAATGCGGTGTTTCCTTCGTGTGAAAACTGGTGGGATTGAATCCACAGATAATGACCATACAAATGCCTGTCAGGTTGACTGACAGCTTTTGGCTGTGGCTCTCCTCCTTCAAGTCCACTGCAGGAGGATGAGCTTTCTCTGGGGTGAATATGTACTCAAGTTTCCCATGTCAAGGTTGAGTTTAGCTGCCATGGAGTGTAGCGATGATGACAGTCTGTATCAGCTTCAAAATAGCTAGTGGAGCTCCACATAGTATTACCTACTAAATTTGAATCAAATCAGACAAAAGATTTCTCAATTAAATTCCCCCAAGTACTGAGTGATAGTTCGGAGGCTCATGGGAGTACTCACATGTTCTGCTTTGCCACTTGGAAAGACAATGGGGAAGAAAAAGTGGTAACCAACAGTTAGCAACCAGCTGCAAAGCAGCTACCGAGAAATCACCACCGTAAATATCGGAGTCCAACATCAGTGCCGCCCCATTCACCTTCGTGGGGCTTCTCCCCTTTCCTCCTGAGCATCCAGGCAAGGGACTCTTGGATCTGCAGAGGCCTTTTGGACCCTTTGAGAGCTCCAGGACATTAACTGTGAATAAGGATGTTATGAGTATCCACAGCTTCACACCTGAGGAATTCTTGATGTAAGGTGTCTGCACTGGAAGGTCTGGGGTTGCATCCTGTTTGACCTGGTGCTCCTCCCCAAGGTGATGTAGCTGTGGGCTCAGAGGGTGCCATCTCTTCCACACAGGTTGAAGACAAGGTGCAGAAGAGGCAGATTATGGATGGAGGAAGAGGGACAGTTTGCAGGGAGTGCTTTACCTCTTCCCAAGGGGGACGTGGGTGCCACAATTCTCCCTGGTTGTTGGCTCTGCAGCCCCTCACTTGCAGGATGCTGGGCAATGTCAGTGCTTTTGAGGGGGAGTTGTGTAGTCTTGCTGCTGAGGGCTTTTTATTTCTCAAACTGTCAGGTACCTGAGTAGATCTGGCAAGTGCTATCACTCTTGGGAAAGGAGGAAGTGTGATAAAGCGTCATTAGAACAAGGTCTGGCTGATTGGGAACTCCATCACCCAACATATGTACCTTGCCGCTGCATTGGTTTACTCAAATAACCCTGAGTTATTGCAGACCTCTGAGATTTACTCTCCTTATGTTCACTGTGACTATCTGTAAAAGCAGACATTTTTTACTTGTTCTGTGTTAAGCACTAATGAAGTGCTTCTCGTCTAAAAGCATTTTAAGATTAAAAAAAACAAGCAGGAAAACAACCACCAGTTTAGAGCCTCATGAAGCTGTTTACACTTCTGGACCCTTCTTCCTCTCTCTCATCCCATTTCTCCTGCTGGCCTTGCAGTTTATGGCCCTGAGCTGGTAAATCACATTCGAGCCCATGCCTTGCTCTCCACATAAGCAGAAATGTGATCCTGTGGAATAAATGTGTGTGGTGGGAATGCCTTTAGCAAAGCACACTCCTGTTCCCTCCCACACCCCCATGTATCCCCCCAGCCTTGTGAGCACTCAGCTTATAGGTTTATTATTTATCCTGGTGAGTTGTATTAAAATCTGAGCACCTGGTTTCCTGCATGCTCCTGAATTACTGCACCAAATCTGTGTGTAAGGACCTGAGTTTCAGCACTGACTGATATGAATAGGGCTGCCTGCAGCTAAAAATAGAAAGCACGGGGGAGGCTTCCAGGCAGAGCTGTAGTAACTTCTAATATAAGGTGGCTCAGCAGCAGTTCCTATGGCAGATCTTCTCCCATGCAGTGTGCAAAGCTGTAGGATGTGGTCAAACCAACATCAGACGACAGAATTTCCTTGTGGGAGCGAACTCATGAGGTGCAAAGGCCAATACTGAGTTTTAAAGTTTTCTTCTTCCTAATGTAGGGGTGTCCTGCTCTGTAGGAATGACCCTTGGCTCTGTGCCTCAGTTTCCCCTCTGCAAGGGCTTCTGGTTGCTGCGGGGGATGCATTTTATCTGCACAGTTTTCTTGCTCTCTCTGCAGCAGGAGAGGCTGCAGCACTGGGGAAGACCTGCAGTCCTCAGCCTGCTCCCTTGTGAGCCTGTTCTGCTCTGCCTCTTCCCCCTGCGCTCCTAATCCTCCTCCACAGAGTGTTTGTTCCTTCCCTCACTCGCAAGCCCAGCAGGAAGATGCACTCTCTCGGCACAGCTGGCTATGCTGCCCAGGTACTGCTCTCTGGCCTTGCTGGCAATGAAGTGTTTCCTTCCTTGCAGGACCAGATGTGTCAGCTGGAACTCTGTAAATCTCCCGCATCACGGGAAGTTATTTCTCTGTTCATTAGGCCTTATCTGCTGTGAAAATCTGCTCCCCTTCCCCGACTCCCCCAGAGTCCTCATGCCATCAGTCATGATAATGGCTCGTCGCAGCCGTGCTCATCGCAGCGAGTGGCTCATTGTCCCCCGTGCTGGACCATATGGTCTCCTGCCTTAATGCTGCCCCATACACAGACTTCTGCATGAGGAGCAGCTGTGGAAAGCCTTAGAGGATCTCCCCAGGGTCAGCCAAGTGTAATATCCATAAGGAAAAGCATTAGATAACTGTGTGGCAAGAGGAGGCAGTGGGAGCATGGGGATGGCTCTCCAGAGCATCACGGAGGATCCAGTGCCATTCTCCCGGCCCAGGAGCAATGGTGCAGAAACGCAGCTCCCCCTGGGCTGGGGGGCAGCAGCAGGACAAAAAGACAGGGCTCAGGGAGGGCTTAGGGAGATCTTGGATCCTGCTGGGCTCAGCTGCGTGTTCGTGACAAAATGGAAGTGCTGTGAACTTTTCATCCTAGGCAGAACGCTGCCCCTGTATCCGTCTGAGTGACCCCGGCATGTAGGACTTGGCTCTCTGGGAGCTGAAGGCAGCTGTCAGGTGGAAGATTTCCTGGGGTTGTTGCACTGACCACAGGGCTGGGATTTCACCTGCAAGGGTGCATGTATGGGCATGAGGATGAATGATAATGAGTGTTGTGGATGGAGAAAGGAGCAGACCCTGCTCCCCAGGGTGCATGATTTTAGAGAGGAAAGAAGGCAAATGTGTCCTCCTGGCTGGTTTATCCCAACTTCTTCACCCGGGAATTGGGCTGCAATGTGCACACTGATGTCTCCCTGGGCACCCTCTTGGCATGCTGCTGGGGCCCCCTTGGCTTGGTGATGCTGCAAGAGGCTGCCTGAGGCTGCCCTGGTCTCTTTGAGCCTCATCCTGCCACCTCCCTGAGGAGGAGGCAGGAAAACAGCGAGAGCTAACCTTTATTTCAAGGCAGAGCTCAGCAGGAACAAACAATCCAATTTTTGGGCAAATGGGTTGCAGAGGACTGTTTGTTGTTACTTTCTTGTTCTGCCCTCTCCCTCTTCAAGTAAACTTTGTTTGTAGCAAGGAAATTGTCTCTGAGGATTTTTAGGTGGTGAAGTTGCTGAATCAGAGCTGGTTGTAGCTCTTGCTTTAGCTTCTGTGTGTTGTGGAAGTGAGCAGTCCCCGAGGGCTGTGGGTGCTGTGGGGGGAGGAAAGGGCTGCCAGAGAGGGGGTGCAGATACTAGAGATGAGAGGTGTGCTGTGGGTAAAGACAACTCTTTACTTGGGATGGGTGCCCTCCACACCTTTCCACTCCTCTTCCCCTGCTATCTGTTTTCTCCCCATTTTCTCCCCAGGAGGGAGACCCAAAGCTGCTGCTTTACAAGTGCAGAGGTCTGGCTGGGTCAGTACAGAATCCTCGTGTAGGAAGGCTGTCACTTGGTGGTGTGTTCATGGTCCATCAATTGATGCTGTCTCTGCCACATACAGGTGGGAAACAGGATGGAGATGTGCCCAAGAGCCCTGGACACTCACAGCTTCACCCCTAGAGCTGTGAGGAATGTCTTAAAAGTAAGAGCAGAGCCCAGCCCTGGCAGGGTGGACCTGCCCTGACCACTGCCTGGAAGGTCTGTCAGTGTAGCATGTTTGGATGCTATTAGAAATCAGGAATGCTGTAGAATGAATCTACCTCGATTTGCTGTGATCATGGCTTCAGGACTGTGGCATGACAGCTGCAGTCCTCCTCTTTGAGTCACTGAACTTTGGGCCAGACAGATGCTCAGCTGGTCACCCTGACTGACATTAATCCTACTGTGTGAGCCTACCAGTGGGAACTTAGCACCAACTACAAAACCAACCCAGTTTGGGCTGATAAGAGGCCTAAACTGCATTAACATAGCAGAAAATCTGACTCCAAATCAACCACTTTATACTGTATCTGGAGCTCCACTGCAGCTGCTTCCCCTCAAGGCTGAGAGATCCCTTACCTGACACCAGACATCCATGGGTTGGTAACTGACATTTTTTACATGTTCTAACACTTAAGGTATGTCTAATAACCTTAGCAGCAATCTTTGCATCCCATGCTAACTCTGAGTAAATAGTAGGGAACTGACAGCCAATTCATCTGTACTTATTAAATATTAAATATTTTATATATCTAAATCTGCTGATTAGAACTCAATAAACTAAATAGCAGCTCAGATCCACCTGAGTGATCTCTGACTCTTATCCTGTGACAAAATTGGCACAGTTGGTAGGACGGCAGATTCAATTACTGACTATTTATGGAGGCATGGAATTAGACCTTCTCCAAGATTTTCTGAGGATTGAGTGTTCAAAAATTGGCATAATTGAAGTAAGATAAAGGAACAGTTAAACCTTGTTAGAAGAAAACTGAAATATGGTAAAGAAAGGGGAATAATATGCAAGATATTGCGAATGTGTTTGGAAGCAGCGTGTCATTGTAAGGAATACAAAGAAAAGGAAATGAGAATGTTGCAAGATGAGGTTGAACAAAGGAAGCAACAAGAAATGCTGTTATCTCTGTGAATAGATTGATTGCAGAAACAAGGCAGGGGGGAATGGAATGAAAAATGAAAAAGAGTAGAGGACAAACTAGAACTTATGATAACTTGGGCCCCCAATCCCCCAGACCCCATAAAGATCCATTAGTTAATTTCATCCCCAGAAGACTGACATGGAGATATATGGAGGAACCCTGACCAGGAATTTAGGGATAAGAGTAGTGAAGAGAGTGAGTTAAATGAATTGAAGTTTAAGGTGGCCCCTGTTGCTAAACCTGAAGCATCCATTGGGCCCCAAGGGCGTAACCAAAGGAAGCTAAACATTGCATTAATGTTGTACTAATGTTCTAGTCACTCACTAGAAGGGGTAACCAATTTGGAGTCTCCCTGGCAAGACTTGTCTTATTTCACTTTCCAGGATCCATACTGGGTTGTATCAAAACACAAAAACCCAACAGGTACCAAAACACCTTCCCTGGAGACGAGGTCAAACAACCTCTGGATCAATACTTATTCCTCTTGCAGAAATATTCACTGCCAACATGAACCAGATCTAGTTTATTCATGAACAAGCCTGATGCATGGGGTGGAGACCTGCAGGTCTTTTATTTGTACAAATCATTATGATAATGATTGTAATCACGTTTATGCCTGAGTGCATTACAATGACAATCACTAACAAAGCAAGCTATAATCGTACAAATTTAGGAATCCACCCATTAACGCGAATTTGGCAGAAGGAAATGTAAGTGTAATATGTGAGAGACAACCCCCAAACAAGGAAGGGGAAATTTACTTACTTAGATTTCAATATAGTTCCTTTGAAAAGCAGTATAGATCTAACTGGGCTGATAGCTGCTCAATGAGTGTTACATTAGAAGAACATATAGAAAGAGAAATAGTGTGCACTTGGAGATATAATTTATCTATTTATCCTGGGGATATAATTGAATTGAAACCAGGATCACTTATATTTTACAGCAAAAACTACCTGAACCCCCACAATGCATCCTACTACATCTCAGACCCCCGCTGAGACAGTTGAAACTTTATCCCCCCAGATTTCTGAAGTTGGGACCTATACTATTAAATATATAGACCAGCAACAAGCTCTGCTTAATCCATCATGGTGCCTCAAGCAAGTGGATCTATCACTGCAGGTTAATAATATTTCTGCTTACCCTTCCTAAATACATCTATATGGGGTTGTTCACAAGTTTATGTGGTGAATCCTCACCTCTCCAAAACGAGCGAGGAGAGATGTGACTGGCATCCTGGGAACAGGATTAGGAGTATTAGACAGCACAGACGCTGAAGTTTTGGCAAATAAATTCTGCTTGGCAACAAGTGATTTGTATAAACAACAACAACCATCACAATCTTTGCTGGCATTAGGAACTAGTCAATGGCTCTTAGCTGATATATTATCTAAATGACAAAGAATTAGTGAAAAGGGCCTCCACCTGATTGTGGTCACACTTGGCATCACCCACAATAATGTTTCCATAGCTTTTAGCTGTATCCAAGCTCAGTTATGGGTGCAATCCACTACAGCAATTGTTACAAGGGAAGGTGGTGAGAGCACCTTACCCACTGAGATTCAAAAAGTAATTTGGGAAAATGTGACTTAATTCAAAAAATATTTCCAGTCTTGGTGGTACCTAATACACTTCATTTATGATCCCCCCCAGCAGTAAAGCCACAGCTTTTATTTTAGTCATAGGAAATGCTTACTGGTTGGACTTGATGATCTTAGAGGTTTTTCCCAAGCAAAAGGATCCTGTTTACCCAGTCATTGAGCTGGGATTGAATCACCATGGAACTGTACTCTGTCCTTTAGGACATGGAGTATGGGCCCAGCAAAATGGGAACAAATGGCAAACTGTTACTGCTGACACGTGTTGTGTGGAAACAACAAGGATTTATTTGTGAATGTAATACTGCTAAGACCCAAGACATTTGTCTTGACTCTGAACAAAATGCTTGTCATTTTGAAATACATCCCAATGAGACCCTGAGACTGTAGTTGTGTGTGTTGGGAATGGATGTGTTCGCATGAGAGCCCTTTGTGATTCTCTATTTATAGAAACCACCACTGTATATGTACACAACCCCTCAAATATCTGTATTTGTAATTTCACTACAATTATGGGGTGAAACTTTAACTGTTTAGGTCCTTTCACAGTCCACTGTGTCCCGGAGAGTGAAGAAAGATGAAAACTATCACTGGTGAGAAAATCTGCTTGGATAGTCACCAACAGCATCTGGAGATTTGAATTTGATGTTACAACTAATTGTAGTCTTGTTAATCATTGTAGCTTTGTGATCATTGTTATACCTTTGTTTATATGTCACATTACAGTGC
The DNA here is from genome assembly GCA_013396655.1 of Campylorhamphus procurvoides. Taxonomy (NCBI): domain Eukaryota; kingdom Metazoa; phylum Chordata; class Aves; order Passeriformes; family Dendrocolaptidae; genus Campylorhamphus; species Campylorhamphus procurvoides. The sequence goes on along the minus strand of WBMV01002330.1, from coordinate 645,438 downwards.
TTATATCAATGTATAATAGCTACGAGTGAACATGTGGGCATTAATGGATCAGCAGAGCTGACATTATCTTATTTACCAGCCTATTACCTACTCAATAAATTAACTTCTAGCTCAGATCTGCCTGAGTGATCTCTGACTCTTCTGCAAAACTGTGGTCGACACTCAATGAGTTGACAGTGCACTGTGGGATTTTAAATCATCTTTTCTCCTGTTCTGCTCCATCTTTTTCCTTTGCTGAGATCCTGTATCCTCTGTTGGTTCTCACTTTCCAGCTTGTCATGAGTGGGATGGGGTGGATTTGTGTTCTGGGGTCAGTGTTAGTTCCCCAGTTCCATTCAGCTGAGAGGGAACACTAAGAGGTTTCCAACACTAAACCAGTGCAGCAACTGGTATTACACTCATTTTACCTGGTGTCTTCAAGGGCTGGAATGGGTGAAATAGGCTGTGAGATGGAGAAACACTTACAGAGGTGATGGAGGTAGAGATGCTGTGGTTGCTGTGGTTACTCCAGCTTGCAGGATATGTGCATTTGGTGCAGATAACAAGAAAAAGCCCAAACCCACATGGATGTCTTATACTTATCTGGAGGTGGCTCAGGCAGACTGGATGTGCTGCAGGAGGTGCTACATCTATGTGTCTATATCCAAACTTCTAGGAACTCTTTACAGAAGCACAAACCTGACACCATTAAAATGAATAGATTTTGAGTCCCCCAGTCCCTCTGGTGTTTTTGAAGACTTCTGCCTGCATGGTCAATTCAAAAAAGAGCTGCTATTCTGGGGCTTAAAAGTGGCATCTAAGAGATGGTCATGAAGTGCCTAGAGAGGAATCCAGGCTTTAAACAGCTGTAAAGGTGACCAAGGGCTGAGGGCTGAGCCCTGTTACCTTTGTGTGCAGATCGGCATTGAATTAGACAGAGGCTTGGCTTGTTTTCCTCTCTTAGCTGATGATACCAGATTTGGCCCACTGCATCATCTGGAGAAAAATAGCTGAACAAATGGAGATGTGCAGGTGATCTGCAGTTCAGGGACTTGTTTTCTGTCTTGTGGGTTTTGGCAATTTTTTTTGTTTTGTTTTTCACTGCTGAGCTCTGAGGAGATTTGGATGCTTGACTCTCCCCAGCCTGCTGGCCTTGGCAAGGAGGCTTTAGCTTCCCAGCACTGAATAAGGTAACTGTGCAAGTGTGAGTGTTTCAGGCTGCTTGGATGCAGAGCTGATTTATTACTCAATAGAGCCATTGAGGAGCTGGAAATTGGATGTGATTTGTACTCAGGGCCAGTGCAGGCTTGCTGGGATGAATTCTGTCCAAGGCACCACTGGTGAGTGCAGCCTTCCCCGCCTTCCCTTCCAGAGTAAGGGGTTTTACAGTGACCTCCTCCTCTTTCTCGTTCTCCTCCTTTCCCTACTCCCCCTCCTCCCCACTGCAGGTCCGTCTGACAGTGGAATCCCCACTGCAGCTCCCCACATTTTCTTCTCCCTGCCCACACAGGATTAGCCAGCCCAGATATAATCTCTTCATCCCTCCTGAACTGCTGAGAAATCCTGTGCCAGCTGTTTTCCAGAAAAAAATAATAATAGAAAAAATAATAAAAAAGGCTCTTTGCTAATTCACAAAACTTGGAGGGGGTGGTGGGGGGAAATGTGGGGTGTGCAGAAACTAGGGAGAATAATTGGGCAATTCCCGACATCCTCGATGGCAGCTCTTAAGCAATTACAGGGACTCAGCAACACCCTTATCACAGCACGTTCTGGGAGATTAGCCGTCTGCTCAGCTGGCAATTAGAGCTGGGTAAATGGGAAGCTGCCACTTAGCTTTGACTTTGTAGCGGCTGTTTTCCCTTCTCCAAGTCAGGCTCCAGGCGCTGAAGGGAGGGCTGTGAATATCTGTGGGGAGCATTAAGTGTGAGCTGCCTTTCCTGTGCCGGGAGAGAGGCTTGTGGACAGGGTGGCTGGAAGGGAATAAAAACTGCGCTCTGTGTTCTTTTTTAGTCCCTCCCCCCTTTTTCTGTCAACCTGTAAAGCAAAGGCTGGTCCCGTGTTTGGTTCTGCTCTAACTCTCCCTGCATCTTCACAACTTTGGAAAACTTTGCCTGCTGATGTCACCTGTGAAAGCGCCAGCGCTGTGTGTTTACGTGCGGGCTTCATTTGCACAGGAAAAATGTTCAGCTGAGACACTGGTTTGACTCTGTCTGGGCCATGGACCTCCTGTGAGATCCTGCTCAGGTCAATAGGGTGCACTTTCTTTGCTGCTGAGGAGGCTTATGACGTTCCTGCACCTTGTGCTGTGGTGCATCAGAGGACCTGAATGATAAAAGAATCTTTTAGCCTCAGTTGCTTTGATGACTTGGTGTATGTTTCAGTGCTTTATGTAGACATGCTGGCCCAACTGAGAGGGTGGCAAGCCCTCATCTCTGACCTCCACAGAGAGGGGTTTAGTATTGCACTAAGGCAGTAGGGAGACTCTTGCCCAGATCCTTTGGTGGGGTTGAGAGTCTCAAATAATGACAATGTAGGGGAAACACTGGAGTAAAGAGGCAAAACCCAGTTCCTGCTGCTCTGCTTTAGCCATGTCTTCATCCCACAAGGATGCAGAGGCTTGGCATGGTCCGGGCTGATGCGTCTGTGCTGCAAGCATGGTGCATTGCAGATTGACCACCTGCTCTTGTCCCACAAAAGAGGTCCCCTGCTCATGGGGAGAACCATGCAGCCATCTGCCTTTCCTTGGCTCTAAACCACCTGATCTAAAAGTCTCTGAAGGCTGGGTGCTGGCCACTGGAATGTTCAGCACTGAGGACTCACAGTGGGAGTGAGTGCTATGAGGTGCTTCTCTCCTGTGTGCTCAGCAGGAACTGCACACTTTGGAATTAGTTTAAGGGTTTTTTTCTTGCCCATTTATCTTTTGAGTTTTCTAGGCCAGCTGTCCTCCTTTATTATCCTCACACTACCTATTTATCTCATCTGCCCCCTCTTCTTCCCGCTCCCCTCCCCCTGGTTGCCTGTCCATTGCTGAGCTCTTGCCCGCCAGCAAAAACAAGTCACAGTGGCAGAGCGTGACAGATCCTGCTGAAGGAAGACACGTCGGGCCGACAGCCGAGGCCCAGTCAGCAAAGCTGGTCCCTCTTGCTGTCCCCCAGCATCCAGCCGACGTGTGGGAGGGAACGTCCAAGGTGCCCCATCATCATGAGCACCTCAATCGCCTCTGCTGTCCTGCCTGTGCTGGTCCGGCTCTGCCAGGACAAATGTGTGCCTGAAAGCTTCAGGGAGGAAGGTACTGGCCATCTCCTCTACCTGTGTGGTGTGCTCAGGACAGCTCCTTCCCTACCTTTCCTCTCACCCACACTCCACTGACAGCCCCAGGGTGATTCAATGAGGGGCAGGTCCAGGGTGGTGCTGGCCAGACACCTATAGGCTGCAGATCCTCCTTCCTGCAAGTCCTTGATTTTGGTCTCTGGGCTTCTAGACATGGCCTTGGTAATGACAGTACAACTTGTTTGCACCGAACATTAATAACAAACCCAATAATAAAAATATTCTGCAGTTTTATCTTCTGTTCTGGGCATCATGTTTTCAGAGAGACCAGCTAGAGGGGTGAGATTGAGGAGATGAAATTGTTTGTCTGACCCAGGGTGGCTATGGATACAAGGCAAAGCACAGGAGCCGCTCATCTGGCCAACCAAGCAACCAAAACCAGAAAAAAATCAATCCCCTGTGGCTGCAGATGCAATAAATGCAGCCTTTGCAGTTCTCTGCTTTTAACTTACCCCTCGCTTCTACTTTTGCTGACCTCCAGCCACCATGCCCAGCCAGGAACTAAACAGCAGGGACCTTTCAGTCAAAGGACAGTGGGAGTGGGTGTAGGAAAGCCTGCACGGAAATATCCTGTGTTTAGTTTTGTTCTTAAGCCACACATTGGCTCTATCCCACAGCAGAGCTCTCATCTGAAATCAGGGATGCTGAACAGAAATAGTCTGGTGCTTCAGAGGTGTGCTTTCAGAGCCCCAGAGAGGAAACTAACCCTTCATTGCCCACAGCTGTAGGACACAGATGTGGCTCAGCCCAGCCCTTTCCAGATACATGATGTGCCCGTGTTAGAGCTTTTGGGAAGCTTCAGGCTGGCATGTGTGTTGTCTGCCAAGAGAAATCTCAGCATATGGAGGATCTCAGGGAAGGGCCAGAGGGCTGACTCAGGTAGACTTTGTGGTTTACCAGCTGATTTGCAAGATCCAGCCCTCTGGGACAAGGCTGTGCAAAGCCATAGCTATGCCTTCAGATGTTCAGAACATCGTGAACCCCTCTGGCAAGAGTAGCAGGAATGAAATTGAGACTGAACAGAACTTTCTCAGTTGCACTGATTCCTTCTTCATCATTCTGGCACTCGCAAACTTTGTCAGGAACCTCCTGACAAGCTTTTGGGGTAAAAGCAAGAAAAAGCAAGTAGTCAAATTTCTTTTAACTTCTGGAAGCAACAAGAGGGTGGCAGAGACTTTGATGTCTTGTTCAGCTCAGCAGACAGAGCTGTTCCAAATGGCTCTGACTCAGCACAGCTGGAGCGCTGTATGAGCGACATCTGTGGTGTTCAGTGTGCCCCTTGATGGAGAGCACAAAGGGCTGTGTGCAGTGTCCCACATGCCTGGAGTCTTAGAGGAGTAGATGAGGCTTAATCAGCATGAATCCCATTGGAAAAAAGAATCTACAAAGGCTGTTTGGCAAAGACCTTGCCTGGAGTGTGAAAATGCAGATGCCTGCCTTGGATGGGCACGGAGGGTGGGGGAACTCTTGAAGCATTTGGTGATACGAATTGTCCATCGGTAAAAGGACAGACAAAGCCAGAATGATCTGAAGGGGAAAGCTGACCTCATTCTGCCCTACTTAAACTTACAGGGCTACTGGAATTAGAGAACATGGTAACTGTGCTCCTATCTCCCAAACTAGAATTAAATTTGGGGTCTGGAGGTTCCTCTGGAAAAGAGTTGGAGAGGGACTTTTGACAGGGAATGACCTTAAGCTGAAGGAGGATAGATATAGATCAGATATTAGGAAGACATTCTTTACTGTAAGGGTGGTGAGGCCCTGGCACAGCTTGCCCAGAGACATTGTGGATGTGAATAGAAGTGTTCAAGGCTATGTTGGATGGGGCTTGGAGCAACCTAGTTGAGTGGAAAGTGTCCCTGCCCATGGCAGGGGGTGGAATGAGATGGGCTTTAAGGTTCCTTTGAACCCAAACCATTCTGTGGTCCTGTAAATCCTTAGGTTAAGCTGTATAACTGCAGTGTACCCTTCCACTGGGCCAAACTATCCAGCGCTCCCCTGCAATCTGCTTTTGCCTGGAACGCTACACAGGAAGGGCAATAACTCAGGCAGAGAAAGGTCAATGCAAAGTGTTTCATGCAGTACAGAAGGCAGGAGCTGGAGCTTTTTGTTGATGGAGGAAGGTGCCTCTATCTGTGTCCTCAGGGTCTAGTTCCATCTCCAGAAAGCAGGTAGGCTGAGTGCACCAATGCAGACACCATTTTGCAGGCCTCTCACACATGATGGGCTGGGACAATTGTTATTTTTTTCAACAAACTTTTACAGAGAGAGATGGCAGATTTTATTGTAGCAATGGCCTGCAGAGGCTGTGGATGACAGCACTGCTTGATGATATTGTGCTGAGCTCGGGGTTGGAAGGGGCTGGTAACCTCTAGAAGGATTAGAGAGAACATGGGAAGGAAAACCCTGAGTTTGGATTAAAGATGTTTAGAAGTCTCTTGTATCAGCAAGCTCTTTTCTCTGGGAGAGATTAGGAGTGCAGCTTCTCTGGACTGTTCTGTTAATCTGGTCTCCATGGAAACAGGATGATGTTAGTGGTGACACACTCTCCTAAATGGCTTCTCAGCAGCCGTGTTAAGAGGAGAGACTGGCTTTAGTTTGTCACCCAAATCTGTTTAGCTTGTCCCCTGTCAGTCCTGACAGCTGCTGCTGAGGCTTTTTTCCTGCTCTTTTTTTGCTGGTGACACCTGCACCAGTGCCCCTGTGCTGCACAAATTTTCCCAAAGAGTTCACAGACTGAAGCCTTCACACCTCACATGAGCAGCCCAGAAAAAGCCACATACTTTCACACAATGATGGTCTTACTGGTGCTCCTGAACAGGACAGGCTATGACTGTTTTGCAGATGTCTCCCACTGTCCTACACTGCCCAGGATGACCAAGATACCTCCTTATTGTAAGACGATATTCAAGAGGTCTCTGGGAGAGCTGCAGACACTGCTCTTGGACTGATGTTGCTTTTGAACAAGGCACTGAGCAAGAAGTCGGGAAACTTGCCTTGCCTTAAAGCAAACCCAGCCTTGCAACACCCAGCCAACAGTAAACACTGAGGCAGACCTCGTGCAGCTTTGCTCCGTGCCTGTCTGTGCTAGGGACAGAAGAAATGCCTGTCCCAGGGATTTGCCTCGAAATGCCATCTGGAGGTGCTAATGTGGCCATCCAGGCTGAAGGTGAAATGGTGGGTGGCTTGTAAACGTTCCCTGCATCTTTCTAAATCCCTTTTCATCCTGAGTCACACGCAGAAGAGCGTGGGTGAGTTCGAGTAGGCAGAGGGAGAGGGGTGGTAGGGCTGCATGAATTTGGATATGCACATCAGCTATCAAACACAGTGCAAAATTGCTGTGAAAGCAATGAAAAAAGATAAATTTCATGTCACAGTCTTCAAATTATGAGCTACTGCTGTTACTGCTTTCTGTGTCAGCAGAGTTAAAGTGGGACTTGGTTGTTGAGATTAGCAAGAAGTCTTCTGCTCTTATCTCCTCTTTCTAACTCTTCCCTCTCTTTCTCCCCACTGTTCCACAGTTGCATTTCCCAGTGGATCTCAGCCAGTTGTGTGGGACTGCTGCTGCCTCTAGTCCTTTCAGATTAGTCATGGGTTGGCTAAAAAAAAGCTGAAACAAAGAAAACAAGACCTTTCTCTCTGACTCCAGTTCATGCTTCAATAACATTTATGCCATCAGCTAATTCCACCTAAATCAGGAACTGTGTACTTTAAAAATATCATGGAATGGAGGAGCTGGGGAAGATACTTTATCAGTAGTCTTGTTGGCCTCACTGTGAGCTCAACATTAAGCCAGGCCTCAGAGCTTTTCATCCCAGAAGCTCCACAGAGATCCAAGCTTCCCTTGACTCACTGACTTCATGGGTCCATCTGAAATTGCACTGGAACAAGTCCTTGAGTGTTCCCTGTAAATCCCATTGCTTTTTCAGCCCATGTGAAAGTTTTCACAGAAAGCATGTCTATTCCAAACAGCCACTTCAGATTTAGTCTATGACTTCAATAAAGAACTGGCCATAGCAGCACAGTGTCACTAACACCAGGAAGCTTACGGAAGAGAGACCCAGCCCTGACCTGGCTATGAGTGAGAGACAGGGCTCTGCACACCTGCCCAGGTAGAGCTTTCCCAGCTAGAGAGCCCTGCAGAAAGGGTCCTGCAGCCTCATGTATTATTTAAATGTATCATTTAAAGAGTCATTCTGTTCTGGAAAGCAGGCAGCAGCTCTCCTGTGGACTATTCCAGCAGTCTTAATTCATCCCAGTTTATAAATAAGATGCTTCTCCTTGACTGCCAGGTCCCAGTGACATCTACAACGCAAGCTGTGATCTCTATGGCCTGTGAATCATCCCTGGTAATGGAGATCCTGGAGGCTGACTCCTAGTTTTGTCAGCTGTACAGCACCAGAGTTTGTGGATGTACCCAGAGAGGGCTCACTGGCACTATGGCAAGAGAAATGATCTCTTCCTTCTGTAGCACAGCCCAGGTGGAATCACCTGGGAGGGATGGAGGGATGCTTTTATGGACAGAACAAGGTGGTACAGTTCACCTTTGCTGTCCCTGAAAGGTATTCCTACCTCCCTGACTCAGTCTGGGGAAGGTTCAGCCTTTCCTTTACTCTTCTTTCAAGTTCATGCCTTCTCCTAGCACTACATCTAGGTGAAGTCTGAATTTTCTCCCTCAGAACTACTCACTGTCTGGCCCATATGCAATAGTCTCCAGAAATAAGGGGAAAATTTTGGCTGATTTTTGAGTCTCAGTATCTACTTCTGTTTCTCCCTCTGGAGTGTCAGCATTTTGACTTCCATCTCTTGCTCAGTTCAGAACCCAGGTAAGTCCTTGGCTTACTGTATTCACCAGTGTCCTCTTTGCTGTGGTAAAATGAGCATTGGCCTTAGTCAAAATGAAGATGGCATCAAAATCTGTGGGGCTTAGTAGCAGACATGAGCTGTGTCTTGGAGAGTGAGAGCATTTGCTGGGAACAACACTCAGGTGATCCTGGAGGCATTGGCTGGTTGGTGAAGTGTCTTGGGTCCTCTGCCTGCCTCCATTTCATCTGTCTGGCACAGCTGAGGGTGTGTTATTTCATGGCTTTGCATCTCCCTTACAGGCAGGATAACAACACCTTGTGGGGGTGAGAGTGGATCTTCATTGGCATTTGTCATCGACTCGACTGCAAGCACCCTGGGGAAGCCTATAAATAAGTGAGGGAATGTGATTCAGCAGCCACTGGAGGAGAAGCAGCTGCCACTATGTCCATTTCATGATCACTCCAAAAGCCTAAACTCTTTACTAGATTTGTGTTCTTGCATTAAATTTGCAAGAGCCCCCTCCACAAGTGGAGAGGGGGAAGGCGATCTGCTGTGCCTCCGGGAAGGATGGTGTGGAAGGAACCACCGTGGTAACGATGCAGCCCCTGAGTCTGATCGAAGGATCCACCACAGCACCCTCGTTCCTTATCCATGTGCACCTGATTTTGTGTTTCTTTCTTCTCCTGTTTGCTATGGCTCGTTTTCCTGGTGTCTCTTATTGCTGGGCAGAGAGAGGCACTAAAAGAAATTGTTTAGGTCAGGCTTGTGGAGAAGCAACCAGGTGCCTGGATGTATTATCAAGGTAGCAGACACTTTGGCATTCACAAAGGCAGTGATGGGACTAATATGAGACTGAGTGATTTGAGCAAAAAGCATAACTGTGTACACCTCGAGGCTCTGAGCAGCAAAATTGCAGCTTGAATTTGGGTTTAGATTGCCAAGTTCAGCTTTGCTCATTTAATTCACCCAGTGCTTTGGGACACCATTGACAGTCATGCTTTTGTAAGGCTGTGTGGGCCTGTATCTGCTGGGGCCTGCTGAAGTGAAGGTCCTTTTCTGTGTGCACATGAGGGGAAAAGGTGTCTGTGTGTGTATGAACTTCTGTCAGCTACAGAACTGAAGCAGCTTTATTCTCTGCAGCATTTGTATGGTGTGTCCTCTGCTAAAATAACCTTAGTGAAGGCCTCTCTGTTCGGGAGGAAGGATGTTTGTCTGTCTCTTGTTGCCCCACAGTTGTATGGGGCAAAGAGTGCTGGGCAGAGTTGACCATTTCCCCATTTCAAGTGGAAAGATATTTTGTGGGAAGGGGAATCAGTTGCTGAACAGTAACCGCAAGAGCATGTGTGAGACCTGTGATGCCCTAGGAGATCCAGGTGACTCCATGTGGGCCCAACAGCAGCAATGCAGAGCTCCACTACTGCCTCAGACCTGCCTGAACGTCAGTCCCTTGATGTCTTTGTAGCTTGGTGAATGACAGCTCACTCTGTGCCCCAGATGAGAACATGAGGAAACAGTCACAGAGGCAACACACAGGCTTCTTGCTGAAGCATAGCCAGGGTGGATGGAAGATCCCTCAGCCAGGTCACTCTGCAGCTCTCACTGTTTCTAATGAAACCTCGTTCCTGATGGCCACTCAGCGCTTCTGCTTTCAAGTAAAAAAATTACAAAAAAAAGGTAAAAAGAAAGAGGAGGAGAAAAAGACAGAATGATGTATTTTTGTGCACTCTCCCTCTCCTTCTTCATTCCTTTGAGCCATTTTTAACCCAAGTTAATTCAGCTGGAAATATTAATAACCCTATAAGGACGCCACCTCCTTGTAATGAAGTGTAAAGGTCACTTCTGCTCAAATCACACAACTCTTTCATTTTGTTCTCTGCAAGGAACAGCTCCTCTCTTTAATTATTCAGTTTGCTTTTATATTGCAGTCGCTGCTCTCTCGTCTCTAATCTCTGACACTTCCCCATTACGCAAGCCCCCAGGAGGCTGGGCAATGTGGCCTGGTGGTTCACAACGAGGACCTGGATATTGTGAGCAGCAGCCAGGATTTACTTAGGGGACGAAGGAGAGGCGGGATGTGGAGAAGAAGAGCTGATTCTTGGGTTTCAGAGTTATTTCTTTGATGGTGTGAGTCTGTTGGTGTTTCTTCAGGGTGTGGGCATTGTAAAATATGTTAATTTTTGGTTGAGTTAAATCCTTATGCGTAAGGTGCCCTTTGATGTGATGGATAGGAGAAAGGTTGAAGGGGAGTTGGGGCATTCCTGTCCTCTGGGATCACCTGGAATGTGTGGGATGGGAAGTGACCTCTGTCTGTTGGCTCCTCACTGAGGAACGTAGTTGATTGTGAAGCCCTAAGGTGAAGCAAAACCTCAGTTCAATGTCCTCAGTGCTCAGGTGTCTCTTGGCCCATGATGTCCACAGGCAGGGTGAACAGAGGGAGAAATCCCAGCAGCATGCTGCAAATGTGAGCATTCCTGGGACAGGTTATGGGAGTCACCAGCACAAAAAAGGGTGATGGATTTCGGGAAAGCCGTTCTCAAGGGATGAATCTGCAAGTTCTTCCTGGACAGATGCCCAAGACAGGGCTAGAAGGACCACATCATAGATCCCCATCGCCCCCAGAGTTTTAGCAGGTCCCTTCCCACTCCATGCTGGAACCCAGAGAGTCTTCCCAGGAAAATAACACCCAAAGCACATGCTCCCTGCTACTCTCCCATGTGAGAGCAGCTCCCACTGCCCTCCACCCCGGGCCCTTGTTCATGTGTCTGGAGGGTGGGGTGATCAGTTCTCCCTCCTGGGATCACCAGCCTTTGCTTTCTCATCAGGGAGTCCAAGAGTGCAGGCAGTGAGTGAAGAGACTGTATGGGAATCTGTGAGGTCCTGAAGGGGCTATTTTGTGTTGGAGCAAATATGGAGAAGATCATGAAGGTGTTGAGAGGGCTGAAGCACCTCTCCTGTGAAGACGGACTGAGAGAATTGGGATTGTTCAGCCTGGAGAAGAGAAGGCTCCAGGGAAACCTTAGAGCCCCTTCCAGTGCCCAAAGGGACTCCAAGAGAGCAGGAGAGGGACTTTGGACAAGGACATTTGGCGATGGGACAAGGGGTAATGGCTTTAAATTGACAGAAGACAGGTTTAGATCAGACCTGAGGAAGAAATTCCCTGCTATGAGGGTGTTGAGGCCCTGGCACAGGTTGCCCAGTGAAGCTGGAATTGTTCAAAGCCAGTTTCGATGGGGATTGGAGCAATCTGATGTAGCAGAAAGTGTCCTTGACCATGGCAGGGGGGTTGGACTTGATGACCTTTAAGGGTCCCTTCCAACTCAAATCATTCTGTAATTCTATGATTTCAGTTGCAAAGATGATTATTGCACCAATTATTACTGTAGCATCCTAAATAATTAATGACCGTAATTAATTGTATGGACCCAAGAGAGCAGAAACAACTTTTGTGGTGGCTGTAACCCCTCCTTCCCTCAAGCACTGCTCACTCCAGAACCTCTCTGCAGTGTTTTATCTCCCTGAATGTTTAAATGACTTGAGCAATTTGGGGTTTCCTCTGTTTCCCCATGGGACTCCTCATTCTCTGCTCTAATTATAACACCACAGCAGCTGTTAATGCCCACAAACAAACAGGTCTTTGGTAGCTGGGATGAGTTAAGGTTTATATAATCATGTGAAGATTTGAGAGCTGGAAAGCCTTTCAGTGTGCACTGCATTAATCATTTAAAAGGAGCCTGACTGATGATTTTTGCGTGTGTGTGTGGTTGTTTTCTTTTTTCCCCACTCCCTGTGGAGTCCAGCTGTTGTTGGCTGTACTTGGTGTGCTCAGCATCAACCAAGCCCTTGCCAAAGCCAAAATGATTCCTGAAAACTCATGTTCATGTTCACCTGGTGATGCACTCAGGAAAGTCATGGGCTGTGCTGGTAGTGAAGAAGTATTACCAGGACCTCTGATGAGGATGTATAGAAGTTTTACTAGTTAATGGCATGACATTTTTTGTAGAAAACCCAGGTTGGTCCCGAGTGTCTCCCACAGTTCCTCAGTGTTTTTGTTGGGGTATAAGAAGTCTCACACTGAAAGGACAGAACTGATATGGTCATTTCCAAATTTTACCTGGCAACTGAGGCACAGAGACACAAAGCAACTCTGGCACAGACACGTGGGGGAAAAAAAGCACAGCACTGACCAGTTCTGTGGCCAAGAATGGAGATGTTCTCTTCTGAGCTGTATTAGTGCCAGAGGTTTGCCCTCTCACTGCCACTTCTGGACATGCTGTGGGAGCAGTGGCATCATGGTTAAGCCAAGCTATTGATTAAACTTTGAAGCTGTTTTTCCTGCTGTTGCTGGACACTGAACTTCAACAGCAGCCATCCTTCATACAACTAGCAGCAGAAGAAAGCTGTTGTCCATAGCATAAGTTGTGTACCAGCATCACCCCTCACTCCCTTCCCTTTTCTGACTGCTCCAGCAGACCATTAACAGCACTGCAATATACAGGGCACAGTCCAGACTGGGGCACAGTTTGCTCTGTGTGCAGCTACAAATGTAGCTCTGTTCCAGCTGACAGGCTTATAAGACCTCATATCTATAAAACCTGATCTTAACCATGCACCAGTCATTTGTTTGAAAAGCTCACATGGACATAAAATCCGAAGTAAAAATGCTGCAACTTTTCAGAGACATGGGAGGGAAAAAAGAGCTGTGAGGTTAAAATCCAGAAACACTGGACCATGGTTTTGCAGATACGATTTCCATGCTGCCACCATCAGTGGCAGGTAGAGTTTGACACCTCCGCTGCCACCATCCTCCTTCCAAACCTCTAAACATGGCTCAAGGTAATGAGATTTAAGGATATGAAATATCCTGGAAGAAGGAAAGGTAATCAGGGCTAGTGTGTTGACAATGGGGGAAGAGGCTGAAAGCAGGGAGGTTGTGGACTGGGTGGCTGCAATTCTGCTTTCCAGAGTCAACATTAAGGCAAATCCAGTCTTCTGGCTGAAAATGTGGACTGTTTTAATAATGAAAACATTTGAATTGGAAAGAGAAGCTGAGAAGACAAGAGCACTTGCTCAGGTCTACAGATAGCAATGCTCTGGGTAATTCATGTCCTAGACCTGTTTGTTTGAAAGCATCTCTGCAGATATTATCAGGTATTCCAATCGTAACTGCATGTGCAGGTGCCTTCTGTCCCCAGCCAAAGGCATTGCAATTAAGGAAACAAATGTCAGCTCTTTCTCCTGGTCTTTCTTAATCCCCCAGATGTCTGGTGCAGTGCTATCCTGCTCTTTGGTGGATGGTCTGTGCTGCACAGGGACAGCACTCACCTGGGTGGAAGCACTAAGCTCTGGCATGCAGGGGCTGGTTTAGCTGTCTGTAACCCGGCAGAACAGATGGCAATGCCTGATAATTCAGACAGTCCCCCACCTCCCTGCTCCTTCTGCTGCAAATTCAGGCCCTAAAAAGGATTGATGGAGCTAACAACAACCTCATCTAGGAAGACTTTGTGGGGGATTAATGACTAGTTGCTGGGGAAAGGTTTAATGGTCCAGAGAGATCAGCAGTCTCAAGCCAGTTTATTAATCAGCTGGGGCTAAGGACATTATCGCTTAAAGGCTCAGCTTGTGGGGGGCAGAGGAGGCAAGGGGTGACAGTGATCCATCTCTGCAGAGAGACAAACTAGAGCAAGTGAGGAGATCCCTGGAATCCAGTACACAAACTCACTGATCTGTCAGGGACTAAGATTGAGCAAGGAAATGCAAAGAGAAATGGGAGTGATGGGCTTTTTTCATCTACATCTGAGGCACTGCAACCCATCTCTGTCCCACCTGGCTGCAGCAGGTCCCAAACAAGTCCACAGGCTTCCAGCCAGCTTTTTCTCTGGCAATGGCTACTACACATCACCAAACCCTGTGCTGTTGCCTGGACAGTTGGGGACTGCTGTTGGCAGAGGAGATTTATTTCTAACACCTCGTTCAGAGATCATGTTTCTGCCCTGGAGCATGAGAACAGAGGTTCTTATTATTTTTATCGCAGTAAGTTGAAGTGCAGAAGCTATTCTTATTCACATAAATGTCTAAACCTACTCTGATTCCTTCCGAGCTGTTGCATCTGCTTTGATTACTTTTCCCAGTTTCAGCTAAAATAAATTTTGCAGTATAACAATCTGCCCTTACAATGAGCAGACCCTGAGATGAGAAGATGAGGCACAGAGCAGGTCCTGCTGTGTATCCTCTCCCATCTCAGGGCCCAGGAAAAGCTTGGCTGTGTCCTGGCTGCCCTCAAGAAGTTGGAGGCTATTTGTAGGAAGGAAGGGGCTAATGCTATTCTTGGACTACCTAATGCAAGGTTTCAGTGACTCAATCTAGTTATTTCCTCTTCAATTTAGACCCTTTAGGAGCCATCTATAGCAGGATGTCTGAAGGCAGCAAAGGTATAAGGTCATTTCCTGGGGCCCAGTGTGGGCGAGCAGTAGGATTGCAGGGAAGGAGACCTGCTCCAGGTACAGGAGGTCTCTGGAGCAATTTTCAGCTGCATCCATGCAGGGAGACTGAGTAGGAGCCACTGGCTTATTCTGGCCTGGCTTGGGTCTGGGAAATGTTAAAGCGAGTTAGTATAGGTGGTTTGGGGTCAGTGGGCTTTTTAATTGCTTGAAAGCAACATCCCAGTGCTTTGTCCTCACAGAGTCTGTTTTAAGTTGCCAACAAAGAGTCTGACCTTCTGAGGAGAGTTCTGGCTTTGCTCGAGAATCTGATCACAGTGAGAAATTTTTTCTGTTCTGATACATATCTCTAGGTGGCTGAAATTCTATTTTATTTTTGGATTTTTCTTTTTTTTTTTTTCCTGTGCTTGCTCCATCCAAAGTCACAAACTACATGTCAGAGCAGGTCACTTACCTGCATTCACCTGCCTTTTGGAGCAAAACTTCTAGACTCATAATCTGCGTTTCTTTTTTCTCCCTGTAAATGCATGTATCAGCCAAATGCACTCCTGCTCCCTTGGAATCCATGTTCCTGGAGAGCCTGGACCTATGGCTGGCCTGAAATGGTAAAAGCCAGCAGGGCCCATACATCCCAGCGCCCCAGGCTGGACAAACATCACACACAGCACTACAGGTCTCTCCTCCTCCTCACTCGGTGGTTTTAAGAGTAACCACAACAAACTCTTCCCTGGAGAGGAGCTGGGACGACCAGCAGGTGAAAGCTGCTACTGCAGAAGGTAGTTGGTGTCAAAAAGTGTGTGGTTTTGTTTGTGTATGTGGCTTAGGGAAACAGGGTGAGCAACCTCCTGTTGGCAAGGGCAGTAGCCTAAATTTAATAAATCACAGAGCAGAAAGAAGGTGGCAGACAGGAGAGACAAGCTGAGTTCATGGAGTTCTCTTTCTGAAGTGCCATGCCTGGACCTCACTGCTTTTTATCCATCTTTTCACAAGTGGGATGGCCTATGTGGACTGGGTTTTCTGTACTTTTGAATCCCAGTGGTTCCAAACTAGATGTTTCAGATGCTTTAGCTAATGAAAGATGGGGATCAGTGTGTAGCATGCTGTGAGCTGTGATTCTGTAGGATCAATCAAAACTTGATTAAGCATCTTTGTAGCACGCAGCAGAATTTTGTGCCACTAGTTCAGTTTCAGAAGTGGCAATTCTTGGTGGTCTTGCTTTTTATGACTATAGAGACTCATTCTACCAAGTCCAAGCCAACACACGGACCCACTGCCGAAATTAATCCAATATAAAATGTGCTGCATTCTGATTCCTAAAGACCAAAGACTGTAATAACTGGGGGAGCCAAAAAGCATCTCTTTTACATGAGCCTGAAGTCTCTGTGCAGCAAATGGAAGAGTTTCCTCAGATTAGGTATGCTGGTCCTACTTGGATCTCCCCTTAAACTAAATTCAGAGGTTTCCTGGGAGATGAAGAACACAGTGAGAAAACCACATTAAAAATATGCTGAAGTAGGTTTCAACTTGCCAAGTTTTCCCCTAATATATACATATATACTGATGGTGAATTTAAATTCAGGTCCTAAACACTGTAGAAATGTTGGCTACCTATAATCCACATGGAATGCTGACCCTACAACCCCTAAAGCCAGCAACATTTATTAATGGCTTAACCAAAGTCTCTGTAGCAAACATTTCAGTCTTTTCAGCCAGGGAGAAGTGGGTTACATTGTGAATATCAATGCAGATCAAATAAAACTTATCTCAAGGACAAATGTATTTGTTCTGGAAATTTGGCCGAAGAAACCAGAAATGGTTCTTTAAAATATATCAGCCTACAGAAAGTTTTTATCTTCCTTTTTTGGGCAGTGAAAGTTGGTGATCAAACCATAATTTGAAATATGTGGTAGGATACAGCAAAATCAGTGCCATTGAAAATGCCTCGTAGCTGGGACATGCAGATGTGAGGGTTTGACAACAACAGGTTCTCTGTTCTACAGACATGAGAATATTTTCCTTTCATTTGACTTCTTATATATGTAGCCACCCTGGATTGTTTTGCACTGGTCACAACTGCTCTTGTGTTCTCACTGATGAATCCACTTGTTTGGTTTATTTTGTTTGGTTGTTGGTGTTATTTTTTTTTTTAATGGGGTGGGAAGGAGGATCTTTTTGGGCACTGTGGTGAGTTTTTGAGAAGGGGATAGCTATTTCTTTTCATGTATTTGGCATATCTGGGCCATCAAGCTCAGATGAGCATGTACAAGGTACCTAAAGCAGAGAGATACATAGATGCAATTGATGTTTTCTTCCTTTTCTTATGCAAAATGAAGCCAAAAATCTGGCCTGGTTTAAAAATCCTCATTTTGCCTCTGGAGTGAAGTGATTTGTGCCTGCAGAAGTAATAGGTACCTTCT
This sequence comes from Campylorhamphus procurvoides, assembly GCA_013396655.1. Lineage (NCBI taxonomy): Eukaryota > Metazoa > Chordata > Aves > Passeriformes > Dendrocolaptidae > Campylorhamphus > Campylorhamphus procurvoides. Next base: position 628,469 of record WBMV01002330.1, on the reverse strand, counting down.
GGTTCCAGGCCTCCTGGAACAATCCTGGGGCTACCAGCAATGCTGCAAAGGGAGAGGGGAAGGAGGGAATACGATGACTCACAAGAAGTTTCCCTGTCTGTTATGACTTTGCTTTATCACTTTGTGTTCTCTGGGTGGCTTAGGGAGAGAGGCTTTTCCCTCATCTCTCATTTGCTGCCAGATTGAGTAGCAGAATCTTGAGAAGTCTCAGGAAACTAATGAGAAATGCCTGAATGAGCTCAGCATGTTTCTCCACTCAGCTGTTAGGCTTTAATATCCCAGTGGTGTTGGGCAGAGGGGGCATGCAGGGGCTCTGAGATGGTTTCACAGGAGTTGTGCTTTTTGTGCCAAAATAGGAGAGGATAATGGCTTTAAACTAAAAGATGGCAGATTCAGATAGATTCAGGTAGATGCCCCACCTGTGGAAACCTTCAAAGTCAGGTTGGACTGGGCTCTGAGTAAGCTGATCTGAAGATGTCCCTGTTATTGAAGGAGGGTTGGAGTAGATGGGCTTTGAAGGTCCCTTCCAACCCAAACTATCCTGCAATTCTGTGATTCTACCTGCTTGGCCAAAGCACCAACATATATGCTCTTAGTCAGAGATTCAGTCACCTCACACTGTACACGTTATTTTGAGGTATGATGTTTCTAGCCTGCTTAATTCTTACTACAGCTTCTCCCTCTCATGCTTTGTCTTATTTCTCTGACCTATTCATCTCTTCTGGATGCTGCAGGGGGTTGGCTGAAGGTCTGGGTTGACTGGTGAAAAATGTTTCCTGGAGAGGAGCAATAGAATATTCTCATGGCAAGGACCACTTACCATCTTCAAGATGCTGACTGTAAGCTCTTGGGTAGGGATTTTTGGTTTTTCTGGCCCGGTGAGCTTCTGCTGCCATATACATTCTTTGAGATTACTGGGAACTTCTGTGGCTAAACTGGGAGTAGAATATAGGCCCTTCAAATGTAATTCAGATCTGCCTGAACCTGGTCCAGCTGCCAATAGGACCTTTTCCTTTGTGATGGGCACAGCTGAGAGCATGGCTGCCAGCAGCCCTGAACTGCATGATCTTGAAAAACAGATTGCACTGTGAAGGACTGAATTGCTGTCATGGATATTTCCTTGACCAGATCTAATTTCTCCAGCAAGAACGATGTACACAAGGAAACTAGTACTCCAGTCCCAGATGGGAAGCTTTGCCTTCAGCTCAGCTCTGATTCAGGTAGTGTTTTACCCTGAGGAAATGAAAACAACTGTGTTTTACCATATATTTGGAAAGGGGAGATGTCAGGTTGCCTTAGGAGGTTGGTCAGGGTCAGTAACACTCGAGAGATGCAAATCAGCCCAATGGCAGCCTGGCAATGACTCAACCTTTCCCTACAGCCTGTTTTGCCCACCTGTGTGATAAAAAGCAGCTGCAAAGATGGGTTTCATTGTTACGGACTTATCACCTTCCTTAGGCCTCTCATGCAGCAGATTGATGAAGGGCAGGAAGCTTATGGCAATAGAATAAGTCATATCCTAGAAGCTGTGGAAGTCCCTGCCTTGTTCTTCCATGGAGTCTGTGTCTGGCCTTGAAAGAGCATGCTGACACCCGTGGCTGCCATCTCCTGTCCACAGTGGTTGCTTCTTCTTGGAGATACAGACATGTGATGGCATATGTGTCACCCAAAACCCTCAACCAGGGGCACCCAGCATAGTCCCTGTGGATTTCATACCACGTGCAACTTGCACTAATAAGGTGAGTCTGTGGCTTCGCCCCTGCTCCTGTTGATGCTGGTGCATCTTGGACCTGCCAACCACTTGAGTCCAGCAGAGGATAGTCAGGCCACCAGAGAGGTGCTGCAGTGCCATTCAGCAGCTGCCACAGGAACCTTCTCTCACAGATGACCAAGTGGCTCTGCCACCTGATTTTGGAGTTGTCTGCTTTAACATGTGGTATCGGTGCCTTGTTTCAGAAAGCAGTCAAGAGGCTTGAGCTCTCTCAGATAAATGGCTTATCTTAGGGCACTGTGGCTTGATGTTCCTGAAACTGCTAATCCTAATTAACAGCTTTTCTGAGTCCCTTTTGTACCACTCTAGAAGCCCAAGTGGGCTGTAAAGTGAATAGAAATGACCCCACGAAGACCTTTCTCTGGAGAGGTTGCTATGCCGACCTGCTTACAGCAACTATTAAGGCTTTGGTCGATCTCTTCCATCCTGAGTGGTTGTTATTGTCATATGGACTCGGATGGTGCCAGAAGTGTAGCTGGAAGAGAGAGGTCCTAGACTCTACTATTTACTTTTCTAGAAGATGTAGGGAGAAGGGGAAGAAACACAGACAGAGGGGTAAAATCATGCCAGGCAGCAATATAAAGAACCGACAACAGCAACAACAACAATAAAAAGCCAGCTTGAAAGACCTGAGACACCTCTGACAGAAAACGGAGTCAAAGTTCTTTTCCACAATCCTTAAAAAAAAAAATCAGTTTTTTTCCCAAACAAACTTCCTTACTGAAGGTCTGCAGGCAATAGAGCATTTCCCCCCGGTACCTGGGTTTTCTCTCCCAGTCTGATGGGAACACTGGGCTGGAGTGTTTATGTTCCCCCACTTGCTCTGTGGTGCACAGCTTGAAGCATTTTTGGCCACACTCATTCCTCTTAAATTCAATCTCCCCAAGGCCTATAAATCTGAGGCATTAAGAGGAAGACAAATTATAATGAATGTATTTTAGGAACATAAAAAGTAATGACTTAATATAACTTTCTCTTCTTCCCCCTCTCCCCCCCATCCTTCACCACCTGTTTTTAACATTTTGGGAGCTGTCAAAGCTTGGAGGGATACATGGTGTGCCGGGGGGGGGTGGGCTGGTGTGAGCTGTGCTTGCTGGGCACTTTTCTCCCCAAGCCAGGGATCTCTATCCCAAGGCACTCCAGCACTGGCAGTTTTCCAGCCTTGGAAACCAGCACCCTTCCCACGCTCCAGAGACAAGCAACAATGCCTCCATGGACACTCAAAAGTGGGGCAAGAAAGGGGGATAAAGTGGTTTCCGCGGTGATGGGGGGCTGTCATGGTCCTACTCTGTATAGGCATGAAAAAAGCTGTCCCAGGCTGGGCAGGAAATCCAGAAAAAAGCCCCCTCCCAAAAAAAATATTAAAGAGATGACATAAAGGAGCATGTGGCCTCTGGGAGATGGTTCAGGTGTCCTCCATGTTGTGGGTGAGGATGGATGATGGTGGGGCCATGTCCCCCTGCAAGTTTGATGAAGTGCATGTGGATGATGGAGGGAAGGTGGAGGAGCAACTGGCCATCCTCAAGCAGGCTTGTGCAATGCCTTGTGTGTTAGGATCGTCTTGGGGGTGTTTAATGGGTGGGAGGGAGCTTTTTCATTAGCAACAATGCTCCTTTTCCTCCTCCCCTTGGCAAACTGGATGTTTAGGGGAGATTTTTGGGTAGCTTCAAGGCTGAGAGAGTGGTGTCAGCAGGATGTGGGGAGGGAGACAGTGTTTTGGGGGGAGAGCAAGAGGCCAATTAATTTCTTTAGTGCATCAGTCATGACTAATGAATGCTTCTCTGAAGGAATGAAGGTTAAAGTGTCACAGACGTGGCTGTGTGGGCCCATGGCAGGATTTTGGGTCAAGAGGCTGAGTGGCTCTTGAGGGAGGCCTTTTTCAGAGCTGGGGGTTGTCCTTTTGATTATGACCCCTACAAAAGTCATTACAATGGGGAATAGAAAGGCTGAAATAAAGTCCACCAAGTATCATTGCCAAACCACCTCTGCCCCAAAACACTTGGGGAAACATCAGTATTTTCTTTACAATGGCAACAGAATGAGGAGACCAAGCAAGGGCTTCTCTTGCACTACAAATAATGATTTTAAATAATTTAAAGAGGCTGCTTCTGAGCAGTGTTGATTAGAAGGAACTTCTGCCTTCTTAAAAAAAAACAAACAGCAAAAATATTCCCCACCCACCCCCAAAACATCAGACTGACATTTTTCCCTACTTTCCAACAAGACAGTTTTCTGTGGGGATATAGAAATAATAACCAGCTCCAGTAACCCTCTCAGGAGGGGGGCACAGGACCATATTAGGCTTCTTACAAAACGTGCACAGACAATGTGGTGTTAAAGATGGGAAGTCCATAATGTTATTTATTAGGTATAATAAGTAGCATCCAGAAATCTCAGTTAAGGATCAAGCCCTAGTGTGCCAATCCCTGTACAGACACTCAGTTACAGAGTCTCTGCCCTGAAGAGCATACAGTCTAAAAATGGTCCCTTATGTGACATAATTTGGAGGGAAAGAATAGGAATTGGAGGCAGATAAATGAAATATCAACCTTTTTCCTGATTTCCTTTCATCTTTCAAACAAAAGCTATAACACATAAATGGTGAGATCATCATTTCCAATCCCCATCATTAGCCAGATGCTAGAATGATAGAATCAGAATCATAGAAACTGGAAAAAACCTTTTAAGATCATTGAGTCCAAACATAAACTTAACACTGCCAAGTCCACCAATAAACCCCAAGTGCCATGTCTCCATGTCTTTTAAATACCTCCAGGGACGGTGATTGCCCTGGGCAGCCTGTTCCAATGTCTGACAACCCTTCCAGTGAAGAAATTTTCCCTAATATCCAACCTAAACTTCCCCTGATGCAACTTGAGGCCACTTGTACTGTTTGTTGTTCCTTAGGAGAAGAGGCCAATCCCCATCTCACCAAAACCTCCTTTCAGGGAGTTGTACAGCATGAGAGGGTTCCCCCTGAGCCTCCTTTTCTCCAGATTGAACACCCCCTGCTCCCTCAGCTGCTCCTCATCAGATTTGTGCCCCAGACCATTCACCAGCTCCATTTCTTTCTCTGGAAGACTCCAGCACCTTGATGTCTTTCTTGTCATGAGGGGCCCAAAACTGAACCCAGGATCTGAGTTGTGGCCTCACCAGTGCCCAGTACAGGGGACAGTCACTGCCCTCATCCTACTGCCACACTATTGCTGACACAAGCCAGGTGCCTTTGGCCTCCTTGCCCACCTGGGCACACTCTGGCTCATGTGCAGGTGCTGTCAAACAGCACCCCTAGCTCCTTTCCCCCTGGGCACTTTTCAGCCACTCTGCCCCAGCCTGGAGCTGCAGGGGTTGTTGTGGCACAAGGGCAGGATTCAGAATCTGGCCCTGTTGACCCTCACACAACTGGCCTCAGCCCATGGATCCAGCCTGTCCAGATCCTCTGCAGTCTTCCTGCCCTCCAGCAGATCAACACTCCCACCCAAACTGGTGTCACCTGCAAACTAACTGGAGGTGCACTTGATCCCCTGATATTAAACACCATGGGTGGTGCAGGAAGGAGACATTTGGCAGTGAGTCACACTGCTGCTAACACCATTAACATCAAGAACACAGTCCCCAGGTGCTGTTCTTCCATCTGCTGCAGTGACAGAACCCCAACAAGACTACCTGAACAATGTTTCCTGGTGGGGACTCTTTACTCCCAGCTATCTCATCCTCAACTCTTCCTCTGGGTCTTCATGGTGAATTTCAGTTGTGTTCATTGCAGCTGTAAGTAACTCTTTGAGGAAGGTCTTCTTCAGCCTCCTCAAGAGCTGCATTAACCACTCCAGGTTCTGCAGTCACGGGTGATACCACAGCAGCTGCAGAGCTTTCTGCCACAAGGGATGATCCTCCACTTGATACCTCTGTATCCTTGAATGTGTTTGTCTCCACATTGGTAGGGGGAGTTTTCTTCCCTTTGGAAATAGTGTTCTTTTTCTGCTGTAGTTCAGATTTGTGTTTCTTGAAACCAGAACACCTGATCTGCAGATGAGCTTCTAGTTCACACTACTGCAACATGTGCTGACACTGTGGCTTGGAAGGATTGAAGACAATCAGCTTATCCAGCAGGTGTTGTACTAGAGGGCTGGACATGTGGCACTGCTAGAAAGACAGATTTTTTCCCATCTATAAGACAAAAGTTATACAACTGCATGAAGTTTTCAAGGTATTTGAAACAGTACTTATGTCCAAAGCAGGTGACCACAGGGTGTCCTAAATGCAGGTATGGCAGATAAGTTTATCCTCCACTTCATCCTGGAAGCTGTAGGGATGATTGTGCAACAAGAGGTGGAACTGACCACATTCACAGCAAAACCTGCTAACCTGACATGCATGTTCTTCTGCTACAGGATCACAGAATTATTTGGGTTGGAAGGGACCTTAAAGACCATCTCGTTCCAAGCCCCTGCCATGGGCAGGGATACCTTCCACTAGATCAGGTTGCTCAGAGCTGCACCAGCCTGGCCTTGAACACTTCAGGGATCAGCCACTATAGCCAGCATCAGGCACTTTCAGGCCACCAACAAGGAAACTTGTCGTGAAGTAGCTGTCTCACAGAGGCGCTATGTAGGCACCAGGGGTGGGAATGTCACTTGTGGTCCCTGGAAAGGGGAGGCGGGAGGTGAGGGAAACCCAGCACCAACTCAGCCTGTGAGGGTGACAATGTGCAGCTCCTTCACCACATTTCCAGGAGCGGAAGAAAGTTGAAACCTCCATGAAAGGAGGAGCCAGCACAGCCACCCAGGTGTTCAAAGCCACCTAGGTGTCTTGCAGCATCCCTGGTGCCTCTGTCCCTCCTGCCCAGCATGGCACAGCTCAGCCCTGTGTTTTTGGGCTCTGTCCCTTGGAGTGAGCTAATCAAACATTGGTGGAAAATCAAGAGCTGTCCTGGGCTGAAAGACTGTGGGTACCATAACCCACTTCAGCACAATGGCAGAAAGTACAGTACGGCAGGGAAAGGCAGGTGGTTTATGCCAGTCGAGGAGGGGCCACTGCCATGCTGAGCAGGGCAACACATGGCTACTGGATGTCTCTGTGTGCTGAATTCCCTCCTTACAGCAGGGAAAGCTTTTTTTTCAGGAAACTGGAGCTTTGCACAGTAATTGCAAAAAATGGCAGATTTTTCTTTTTGGCTTTTCTTAGCTTTCCTTTTTTTGAGACACTATAGAAACTTAAAAACATGATTGAATTTGTTCATGCCTTTATTTATTGTGCTATTTATGATGGGCACAGATTTCCCTAAGCCAAAAAGCCCCCTCCCTCCTCCTTCCCCAGCCTTAGTAATCAGCTCCCTTGTGCTCCAGCCCACGCTAGGCTATTTTCCTCTGTCAGATCCTCCATCATTGGTTAAATTACCTAGGTGTGTGTTGACTTTATCTTTTTTTGGTGAAATCTTATAATTTTCCAAGTCTACTTTGTCCGAGTCCCTGTCATTCTCTTAAGCTTCTTGAACACCCTGTTTCTCTCCTGGACAATTTTGTAAAAGGTCTCATTTCAACAAGCTGCTGCTCTCCAGGCTGAAGTCTGTGCTCCAGTGCCCATGACAATCATCTGTGTCCATCACAGCTCCCCAGAGCTTTGAGGTTACAGCAAATTGCAGATGTTTGGACTCCTTTGCATTTGGCTGTTAAATTTTTCCTTCAACCCTCCCTTTCTCAGATGCTCCCCTTGCACATCTTGCTGCCTGTGCTCGCTGCAGCCTACATTGCCAGCACACCTTTCAAGCCACCCTCCTGTTAATGAGTATCTTTGGCCTGGGCCCTATTTTGCCACAGGGTGTCCCCTCCCACGCACACACGAACAGCCGCCTTCCAAAATGTGAAGACATGCTTCACTCAGAGTCTGTTGTGTGAGCCAGTTTTAATCTAGGATGCTCTTTCCTTTTGGCTCCCCACAGAGATCACAGGACCCTCTTTAATCCAGCTCCTTGTTGGTGTAGGGCTGAGTCATAGGAGGCTTTTCTGCAGCTACATCTAATAATGCTTTGCTATCGGGAGCAGAACGTCAACGTGCTTGGCTGGGAGTCGGCACTGTCACCCAGCAGCTCCCCTTGTCTGGAAGTTGTTTTGATTCTTTTCTTAGACTTCTCCCTCTCTGTGTCTTTCTCTCCAAAACATTAATTTCCTCTAATTAGAGCCTCCTTAACAATTCTTTTTTCCCCCCTCTCCTCAGTTAATTTCCTCTAATTAGAACCTCCTTAATAATTCTTTTGCTAAATCAATTTCCTCAGTTAGAACCGCCCGCCATAATTTCTTTCCATCCTTTCAAAAGCTGTCGGAGTAGCTAAGTAAATTATGCTTCTGGGTAACCTTTATCTCTTACTTGGTATTTTAAAAGAAGAACTGTAACAGGTTAGACAGGCACAATTTCCCCTTTCAGAGCTCTGCTGGTCTGACCCCATTAGGTTATACTTAGCTGAGTGTTGTACTATTGTATACTTAATAAGATGCTCTAGCTGTTCCTCTGGAACCAAGGTAAGGCTGCATTTATGAATGAATTAAACATGACACTTCATTATTCAGATCAGATTTAACAATGTCAAAATCCGTCTTTAAACCAGATCAAATTGCTCTCCAAGAATATGCAAAACCTCCTGCCTCTGTTAGTTGTCCTGTGAGCCAGCCTTTCCTAACTTTTTCTCTGCAGCCATGCTGGCTTCCTTCTCATGACAAGTCTTTTAAGTACTAATTTTTTTCTAAAACATGCTGTTTTTTAAAAAAAGATCTTGTTTCTAATTTGCACAGTGAGTAACTATTAATGGCCCATTGTTTTTCACAATTATGGTGTGGGCCAGATCAGCAATTGGCATAAATGGGGAGGCAGCCAGTTTACACATTATGGACCTTGGACCTGAGTTTCCTCTTCTACATTATGGAGTTTCTTTCCAGTTGAAATTATATTATGGAGTTCTCTATCCCTTTAAGATGGACCATAAGGACCCATCTCAATATGTCTAACCTTGAAATCTATCAAGGACAACTCACTCCTTTCCCTGATTTTGGGAGGAAAAGGACCAAGTATTGATGGCAACTGGGAGGAGTCATACAGGTTTAGTGAAGACTGTCATTTTATGTAATTATTAAAAAAAAAAAAAGAATTAAAGGAACACATCTGAGCTGGGGGAATGCTCTCTTCCCACCACTGATAGGTGCAGCAGACCTGATGGTTTCAACAAGTGTTGCTGTGCAGGAGAGCATGCCCTTCTGTGCTGCATTTCACAATAGGGCCCAGCTCTTATGAGACAGGCCACAGGAAACCTCATGTCAGGCTCAGGAGACTTCTGGCTTTTGTAGCACATGGACTTTTCCCTCTTTTGACGATGCCCAACGTGAGCTGCACAGCCTGTTCCAAGTCCCAGTCACAAAGCAAAGAATGTCACTGTGGGCCCTGAAGAGTCTGCTCCAGTAAGGCAGATGGGCCCTTCAAACTTGTGAAGTGCTTTTTGGCACCATCTGATGAGAATCAGCAACGCCTCAGTGGGTGGATGTCTTGGGTGCCACTTGGTACAAGTGGAGTGATCCATGAGGAATGCTTCATAGATATTCTGTGGGGAGCTGGTGGAGGCTTCCAGCTACTCCATCTCTTGTCAGTGTCACTGTCAGATGTCTGGGCAGCTTCAAAACATTTTAGCCAAACCCAGTTACTGTGGAAAGCTGTACTGCTGCCCTTTTTAGCACTATTTCCTTCTGACCTTTCCAAGTTTCTAGCACTCCACAAAGTCTTTTCTGGTAGAATTGGTGCAGAAGTTGTAAGATCTTTATTTCCTCTGAAGTCTTAAGAACCGTGCTGAAAAATCCACTTGCCATCATTTCCCATGGACTTATTGAGTAGGATTGGATGGAAAAGTCAAATGCATTACGGTTTCTGTTTTTGGCAAAATCCCTAATGTTTGAGATGGGAAGAGGATGTTTTTGGCACTCTTACAAGGAGTACAGTGCTGGTGGTATTGGAGATGAGGCTGTTTGGGAAGGGTAGATTCTCTAAAAAGATATGTTAGAAGGCTAAAAAAAAGCTGTTTGATTCTTCTCAGAAGAGATGAGAGAGCAGGAAAAGGGAATCACCAGGTTGGATTGTTCTGACTGACAGCTGACTACAACAGAAGAGATGCTGTTCTCTATGCTCTTTGAGAAGCCCATCTTGCTGGTTTCCAGTCCATCCCAGCTGAGGGCACAGAAGGGCTAGAGATAGAGATAGGCAATCCAGTAGACAATGTTGAAGAGCAGGAAGGCAGTGGGGAAGAAGACGCGCGAGTAGGAGTCCAGGCGGGAGATGTGGATGCGGACCCTCCCTTCCCGCCACATCCCTGTCTGACAGTCCTCAATGCAGCAGAAGAACCTCTCACATTCCTTTCCTTCCAAGCAGGGGGAGCCAGGGTCATCATCGTCATCCTCCTCTATCTCTGGGGGCCAGTGCATGATGTGGTTGATGTTGATGGTGGTAAAGGTTGGCATCACCTGTGCACCGGCAGGTGGCTGTAACAGGGAGAGGTAGGCAGATTAAAGGGAGGGAAAACGCATGAAAATGTGTTCTAGACACCCAAACTCACCCAACTGGAGTAGATCCATTCTCAGCCCAGGTGCAGTTCAGTGAAGGGGGATGACTGATCATCTCCCATAGCTGCACCTGGTTGTAAACCACCACAATGGCATAGTGTGGGACTTGGGTGCTCCCAGCATGACTGTGAGCATCCTCCCTTCCACCCTAGAGCCAAGTCAGCAAAGATCTGACTCCCAATCTCTGCCACTAATAGTCAGTGCAGAAAACAGGACCTGTTTGATTTCAGCTGTGCAGCCTCTTCCCTCATTCCCCTGAGCTCAGCTATTTCTGAAGACACAGCACACAGTTCAAATGTGTCTTCTAGTTGCTGCCAGGTACTGGAGAAAAGTGGAGGAAAGGCTGTGTGTGACTCATAACCTCTTGGCCCAGAAGGAGGCATATCATCAGCCTCATGGAAGAGCTCTATCCACCCCAAGATATGAGGGATATGCTGGGAAGTGAGCCTGGCACAGAAGAAATCTGTCTTTTTTGGCTTCAGTTCTCTCCCAGTTCAGAGGCCTTTTTCAGCTGATGTGTCAGAAGTACCTGCATGAGCTTGGGTAGATCTCAGGATGGATGATGAGAATGATGACCACCCTGGGTTCACTCTCTCCACATTCAGCAGGTCTTCTGATGGACAGACCACAAAAGAAAGTAGGTTTCTGCATCTCTGTGACCTAAGACACCTCTGTGATCCACAGAGGTCAAACTGATACAGGTGGAACAACCTTTCTTAAGGTGAACATTTATATTGGATCACATGAACGTAAACTAAATACTGACTGCACTGATAAGCTCTCCAGCAATTTTGAAGGGAGCACAGGGTGCCTGGTTCTGACAGTGGGTGCTCTGTTTTAAAGGAACTTCAGCTACTTTTCCTGGTTGTGCCTCACCTTTCAGGTGCTCAGACCCAGCACAGAGTGGTGAGAAGACTATGAATATGGTATGGATCAGGCACTAAACTACATCAGCAGCTTCCAGTGCAAGGTCAGGACGGATATTTCTACATAGTTTGGGGTTCTAACAGCATCCACCTCTGCTGACCTCCTTGACCTACCAGCCTGGCTTTCCTGTTGTTGTGCTCCAATGGTTTCTTGTTTCCCACCAGGTAGTTGAGTGTCGCGTACTCCATGAGAGCTGCAAACACGAAGATGAAGCACACAGAGACAAAGAGGTCCATGGCTGTGATATAGGAAACACGGGGGAGGTGCTTGCGGGAGATGGTGCTCAGGGTGGTCATGGTGAGCACAGTTGTGATGCCTAAGAGAGAAAAGAGTGGCTTAAGTAATGATGAGCAGCACTTCTGTCTCCCAAATGCATGCACCCCGGAAACACCCCCATTTCCTCTCTACTCTGGAACAGAAATTTCTCTGGTTGTCTGGTCCCATTTTTGCTCTGCTTAGCCAGACTCTGGTCTTGAGATGTCCTCTGACAAATGGAAAAGGAGAGATGTTCCAAATCTGGGTGTCACACAGGCCACCAATGTGGACTGGTAAAGGAGTGAGGAACTCAAACTCTACTTAAGGCTGGGTTGTTCAGGCAACATTTGCCTTGGTGAAGCTGTGCTGGCTGTCTCAAATAATTTCCTGTGCCTTAGCACAGCTTCTAGAAGGATCTGCTCCATGATCCTCCCAGGCACAGAGGGGAGGCCGACAGGTCTGTTGTTCCCAGGATCCCCCTTTCTACCCTTGGAAAAAATGAATGCAATGTTTCCCTTTTTCCAGTCACCACCATGACTTTTCAAGTATCATGGAGAGTGGCTTGGCAACTGCATCAGCTAATTCCCTCAGGACTCTGGGATCCACCTTGTCAGGTCCCAAAGACTTCTGAATGTTCAGGCTCCTCAGGGGGTCTCAGACCTGATCTTCTCTTGCAGTGAGAGGGACCTTGCTGCTCCAGTCCCTGTTTTGCAATCCATCCCCTTGAGAGTGTGGGGAGAGAGGGTGCCAGTGATGACTGAGGCAGAAAAGTACCTCAAGCTGCCTTCTCATCTGTTGTTACCAGTTTGCAAGTCGTGTTCATTGCGGTGCTCACTTCATCTGACCTTCCTTTTCTGGCTGACATACCTATAGAAGCCCTTGCCAGTATCTTTTGCATCCCTTGCCACAGTCTGCTCCATCCACACCTTAGCCTTCCTGACCCCATCCCTACACAACTGAGCAGTGTCCCTAGAGTCCTCCCAGGATGCCCGTCCCACTTCCCCTGCCTGTGCATTTCCTTCTTTAGTTTGACCAGAAGGTCTTGACTCATCCATGCCAGTCTCTAGTTTTCCTTTGCTGATTTCTTATACCTGGGGATCGAGAGCTTGCCATAGAAAGTGCCCTTAAAGATCCACTAGTTCTGTTCTGCTCTCTTGTCTCTGAGGGCAGTTCCATAAGGGGTCATATTGACTAACTCCTTGAAAAGCTGGAGGTTTGCTTTCCATTTTTTGCTCACTTGCTTTGATGACCATCAGGTCCACTACTGCATCCCCTCTGGTCAGGTTGTCTATTCCCTGGCTTAAGAAGCTATCCCCAGTGCACTCCAGGAGTCTCCTGAATTGCCTACAGCTTGCCTTGATACGTTCCCAATGGATGCTGGAGTGGCTGAGGTCCCCATGCAGAAAAAGAGCCTGCAAGCACAATGCCTCCTGTAGCTGGAGCAGAAAGACTTTATCAATCAGCTCTCCCTGATTAGACAGCCTGAAGTAGACACTAATCACCAGGTTCCCTTTGTTTCCTAGGTCTCTGATCTTACCGAAAAGCTTTCAATCTGCTCATGGCTATTCTTCAGAGACAGCTCTTCACAATCTGTCCATTTCTTGATGGAGAAAGCATGTGGGTAGGAGGTGATAAGGAATTTCTTTTGACTTGAATGGGGTTTGGAATTGTTTTTACAGCAGCAGTAATGCTCACAGACCTGCGATAAAATGTCAGAAGCAAACAAAGGATCGGCTGCAAGAGTTGGTATTGTGATCTCATCCAC